>CM030940.1:70995-132235 GCA_018136815.1 Isochrysis galbana | reverse complement strand
GAAGCGGGGGGGGGGGGGGGGGGGGGGAAGCGGATCCCGCCGGTCCTCCCCACCGGGGAAGCAGCGATAACCGCGCCACAGCCACCCTGACGACTGCAAGTGGGTCTTTCATTTCCGTCCCATTTCCATTCCACTCGCGGGGAGTTGCAACTCGTAACAGGAGTCGGTGGCCAGCGGGGGGGGGGGGGGGGGCTAAGAATTGGGTGCTTCATCGTACGCCCCTTTGGAGTAACTGCGGTCACGTACGTTGTGGCTTGTTGTTACGTGGCTCGTGGCAATAGCGGCACCAGGGTAAGTTTTGATTCTTTAACTCTTAATATTATTAGGCACACGAACACGGGTGCCCATTGCCCTTGACTGCGGTGACAGTGCCAATCGGAGGCGCTGCTCTGACAGGGGACGTTAGAACAATCTACAATCTTGAGAGCAATCCTTACGAGATACCACTTATTAGTAACGGCGAAGGTCGGTTTCTTTCAAAGGTTAATAAACAACGCGAGCACATGGGGGTACACGCCCCGAGCAACAAACATATTCGGAAAATGATAAGCCCCCTGTACACTATAGACAAGGATTTCAACCTAGGAGCAACAGAGGACCTCTTGCAGGCGGCGAGAGGCCTGGACATAAGAAACATCACCTAGGGTAGCCAAATCTCTTTTAATAAGTAAGAACCGCACCGAGAAAACTATTGTTATAGTTTGACCTATGGAGCGTGCCGCGACCGCTCCCGAGCCCCAGGCGACCCTCGCCACCGCGCCCCACCTGGGACGCCCCATGCCGCCCGAGGCGGCTCGTCAGAAAGCCCTCTCAAAGCCCATCCAGCCCATCCAAACCACACCCGCGCAAGCGCGCGGGGTGGCGAGCACTGGCACCGAACAGGTTGCCACCATGGCTCTGCGTAGCATGCAGGGGGTCTTGGAGACCCCCTCCAACAGTGGGAACCCCCCCCACCCCAAGAGCACCTCATGTGGCAGGGCAGCTCAGCTGCCCTCCCCATGGTGGAAACCTCTACCATCAGTTCACCCAACATGGGAGGGCACTTCACAACCATCAATCTCCTACGGAGTGCACCCTAAGCCTCTGTTTTCCATGTTGAGTCACTTCTCGTTTTCACCCCACTCCTTTGGGCCACAAGAACCTACAACTCAGTGCCCTGCCTTGGGCACTCCTTCAACACTTGACTCCCTCTCCCACTCTCCCTTCCCTCTACAACCAAACCAAACAGCACGAACCCCCTTGCCCTCTGTTCCAAGCACCAAAAATTTCAACTCAAGACCCATGCTGATACACTTCTCGTTTTCACCCCACTCTTGTGGGCCACAATCACCTACAACTCAGTGCCCTGCCTTGGGCCCTCTTCCAACACTTCACTCCCTCTCCCACTCCCTCTTGCAACTACAACCAACACAAGAAGCACAACCCCCCTCGCCCTCTGTTTCAAGCACCAAAAAATTCGACTCAAGACATGAGGGAGGATATGTCTTGAGGCGGCGTCGCTGCCCATGCCTAGCGCAAGGGTATAGCGCCCCCACTCAGACATCTCCTTCCCCACAGCTCCTCTCTGAGGAGTTGCTCCTCTCCCTCCCATTAGGCCCCCTTGCCTGCGAGACCAGAACAGGATCCTGGCGTGGGGGGCTGTTTGAGTGTGGAGGGAGGGGCGCTCCAGCTAGCGCAGGTAGAAAGCTAGTGAAGAGCTGGGTGGCATAAGGGGGAAGGGTGCTTGCGCTTGCCGCGGCAGGGAGTCCTGTCTTGAGTTAGCGCTAGTTCCGTTCCTTTGCCGCGCCGCGACCCATAAAAATTTGTTAAAATAAAATAATAAGTAAGAACCGCACCGAAAACCAATAAAGATCTCACGTTATATAAATGAGGAAAATCCGAGTCGAAACTAAATCAAGAGAAGAGCCACAATCTCCCACCCCCTTCTCTCCAACTCCCAGCCGAAGCAGCGCGCGCGGCCTCCCTGGAACCAGCTTCTCCGCTAAAGAGGGAACTGGGGAAGGGGAAGGGGGTTGTCAGGGGTTAAGGTTGGGTAGTAGGGAGGTACACTAGCAAACTGCCTCACGCCGCATACGTAGCGGGAATTTTTAAGAAGATTTTTTTTATCACAATAAACAATAAACTTAAGGTGCTATACGCTGAAAAGACAGTGCGTCTATACTCAGGAGATGCACTTGTACTAGCGGTAGCCGAGACCGAACGATTTTTTGCCGAATCGCGCATAAGCACGGGTGATGCACAGGACTTGCAGCGCTGGCCAACACCACGAAACGAGCTAGTATGTGTAACCTCGCCACGAAAGAGGCATACGACACTCTTGTCAATATCATGTCGTTGTGATGGAGAGTGGTTTGCCTACGCAGGTGTATCGGTCACAAAGGGATGGCATGAGTGGACGGGAATGGTGTTCAGGGACACCGTAGCCTGCGTGCTCGTGCGGCAGATGGTCCCATCGGATTATGGTTGAGGACACGGGGTATTCTCCAGTCTGACACGTTATTTTTCTATGAATCGTCATCAGGACCAGCCCAAGGGCGATGGGTTTGCAGGCATGCAACGGAGCCGCTTGCGGTGTACCTGTACGGAAAATCAACAAATGACCATTCACTTCCTTCGGCGTGCGACCAAAACCAGCCCTCCGAAGCGTAGGAGTGAGTGACGTCACTGAGAGCAAGTCAACGAGCAGGTAGTGAGCCAAGTGTGATGCCAGGCATCTGATCCGTCCACTGTACGTTGTGGGGCGGAAACTGTGCATGACCTTGTGTCACGAACGCGCCATCAATGGCGTGTTGAGATAGCGAAGGCACGGCCTTCATTTCGCTTCAGGGAACGGGCCCCCACAAAGAGAAGCAGACTTGTGGGGACCAACTGATAGAAGCCTCATGGTATTCAGGTGGGGAATGGAAGGTGGGAGGGACGAGTTGGTTAGGCAAGTGGTGGTGTGGTCACGGAATCGAGCCAAGGTGGCGGATAAAGGCTCCGCACATCATCAGCACATGGTGGTATCTTTAGCAATGAGGGATCCACTGGCCTCACCCGTGCACTTGAGGTAGGGAACGTGGGGCGATGCGAGGAAGCGATTCTGCAGTGAATGTGGTTGTCGCCAGGCCTCCCAGGAGGAGAGCTGACCGCTCACGGGCTGAGGAACAAGAGGACCTCTTTGCCGCGATGTGGCTATGTGTTCGCGTGTGCGCGTGTGAATCGGTGCTGTCGTCGTGCTTTCCAGGAGAATGTCTCATGTTTTTGACTCGGCATCTCAGGATATACACGAAGCCTTGTATTCGAGCGAGGGAACACCGCACTGCGCGCGAGGGGGCGCTGGCGCGGCTGCCTGAAGCCTTGCTCGGTGGTGGTGGTGGTGGTGGTGGTAGGATAGGGAAAGGGGAAGGGGACATGGGGAAGGGAATGAAGAGGGTGGGTGTGGACGGGGGAAGGGGGAGAGCCGAATAAGTGAAATGGGAGAGGGGGATGAAGAGGGCAAGGGAGAGTTGGGGAAGTGGGGGAAGCGGAAGGGGGTGAGGGAGAGAGGGGTGAGGGAGGGGACGGGAGGGCAGGAAGGGAGTGGAGGTGAGGGCGGGTGAGTAGCGGGGAGGAAGGGGGAAGAAGACGGAGAAGGAGAGGGAGAGAGATGGGGAAGAGGTGGGGAGGGCAGGCGAGGCAGCGCACCACGTTGCCCCTCTCCCCACTGCCGCCGGCGGCAGATACCGGAAGGGGGTGAGGGAGCTCTAGCTCTACCCTGGGGCAGTCTATCTTTAGCTCTATTGAGCTTGGGCCGAAAACAATCGAGTTTTTTGAAGCAAGGCGTCAGAGTTTTATGGTTGTGCTCCTACATGTGAAACACAGGAACAGTGCTTTTTTTCGGAGGCCTAAAACACATGTTTTTCGCTGTTTTATTTCGGGCGGCCCCCCTACCCGGCACATTTGTTTTCTACACTGTTTTTCTCTGTTTTTTTTCAACGGCAAAAAACATATTGTTTTTGCTGTTTTATTTCTAAGTTTGACTGTGTTTCACATGTAGGGTTGTGCTAGGATAACCTTAGTGCTGCGGGACCGTAGCCCTTCGACGGCAACGGAGCCCCTCCCCCGCGATGGAGCCGCTCCCCCGCGATGGGTGTGTGCGCGGTTGGGGCGCATGGCTCGTACGCCGGTGTATGGTGTATGTGTATGTGGCTAGGAACTAGGAATGCTATCGCTATCCAAAAAAAACTTTTGCTATAGTTTTAGCGATGGAGCGCGTGCCGACCGCTCCCCCCTCCCAGCCCCCCCCCCCCGTCACGACGCCCCAACGGGCAACGGGGCCGACCATGTCGCATCCGCGATCGACTTCTGACCTTGCGTCTTTGTCTTTGTGCTCAATCGATAACCTCTATCCCAGGATGAGTTCATCGTCGAGTCACTCCTTGACCACCGCGGCGAACCGCCTCGGTGTAAATATCTCGTCAAGTGGCTTGGCTACCCTCGTTCAGAAGCCACGTGGGAGCGTGGGAGCACCGCATCGACAGGGCGTATGGGTTCACGTTGACACGCCCTCGAGGGCCCATTACAGTAGTTTGGGCAAGGTGTTAACCCATCTGGCCTCTTACAAGTGTTGACGCAGGGCACAACAAGTGTTGACACGGTGTTGACGCACTTCTATTCGTCACTGTTGCGGTTGGTGGTTGCTGATTCTGCTTGCTTTAGCGGGCAGCGCGGCAGCGCGCGCCAGGGAATGCGCGGTCAAATGACAAAATACCTATCGGGACACGCGCGGCCCCGCGCAGGTGGAACGCGCAGGCGACGCGCAGCGCACAACGTGAGCGTCGGCCGGTCGGTCGCGCGCAGCGAGTGCGGCGAGCAGCCGGTCCACGGCCGCGAAGGCGGTGGCGGGCACCGCCGGCGCACCTCCGACCGCCGCCGCTGCCTCCCCACGCAGTAGGCGGCCCACGCGTGCACAAGGAGTAGCACGGTCCCATCGCGCCGCCCGTGTAGCGGCAGCAGCGCAGCGCGCGCAGCAGCAGGTGCAGCGGTGCAGCCGCGCAAGCTCCAAGTTGGCCATGGTGCCCGTGCCGAAGAGCAATTCCCCACTTGCCACTTGGCCGTGCAGCTCCTCGTGCGCGCGCACGCGCGGCACGTAGCATTCAGTGGGTGCGTGAGTGCGTGGGTGCGTGGGTGCACAGTAGTACACAGCACCGGCAGTGTGGTGTTAACCCGTTGCTGGTACCAACACTTGCAGATTGAGGTGTTAACGCATGTGCCACACCTAGCCAATGGAGGTGTTAACGCAAAGTGGGTCAACACCGGGTAAACGTGAATCCATACGCCCTGCGCATCGAGCTCCTCCGTCGCTGCGGCGACCTAGTCGACGCTTTTGATCAACGAGCATCTCTTCCTATTCCCGAGGATTTGCATGAGCCTTTTGTTGAAGATTTTGACCCTACTATGGGAGCTACGTCATCGGTTGATGAGGCTCCTACAGACGTGGGCCGTGCTCTACCGGATTTGATCTCTTCAGCAAGGACACGCTCTCAGATGGTATATGATCAGCCTTAAACGAAGTTGCTACGCTCTACCCGAACTACACATCTACATGTCTACCCGATTTCCGCTATGCAGGCAGTCCATATGTGCGCGTCTAGAGCCTGATTTCTATTGTGTGTGGCATGTTTGAAAGGGCGCTGGGGGCACCATTCGTAACATAATTTAATGATATGTTTACGAGAAATAAATCTATCTATCGTAGAGTTGTCAAATCACTTGTCGGTGAACGACAGAGAACTTATGTTCCCCGGTCGCTGCATTACAGTTGTTTCGCCGGGCCCTCACCCTCTCTAATCCTCCCCCGAGAGAATTCTCCTCTCCCGCCTCGCCTCTCGCGGCTGTCTCCCCGGGTGCCGGGGACTTGTCTGCTTGAGCCCAGTTTTTTCTTATTGTCCCCCAGCGGGACTTTTTCTCACACTGTGACAGAGGAAGAGAGAATCTCGAGAACCTTGGCGGCATCTGCGGCGACAAGTTCTGCGTCGGCGCGCGCCAGACTGTTGGGCGCCAAGCAGCTGTAGTAGCCTATCCCCTATGTTTATGGCCTCAGGGCGGCACCCAAGGCCAGCGAGGCGAGCGAGGGAGAGGCAGGGGGGGCCAGAGGCTGAGCCCCAGCCTCCACTGCCCCCTGAGCTGCCCCTGCTGGCCCTTTGGGCGCCCCTGAGGGACCTCTGAGAGCAGGCCATGGCGCGCCGCATGGCGACGCGCCGCAGGGACCGGGGCGGAAGAGAATGGAACGAGGGAGAGGGGGGGATTTGCACCCCCCCCGATGGAGTGTGGTGAGAAACGAGCCCCGTTTGCGTTAGCAAACGGGCGAAGGGGGCGATTGGCGATAGGAGGGAGATGGGAAGGGAGCGGCTCAAGACGTCTCGGATACCCTTGTGGCAGGTATACTCGAGGCGCGGTTGCTTATTTCTCGAGAACTGCTCGCGGCGTGAGCTGGTAAGGGCCGTTCTCCTTTTTTGACGAGAGGTTCCTCCCCCCCCCCCCCCGGTGCTTTTTCCTGGAGAGTCGGCCGGCGTCGTTCGGTCCGCCTCAATGGGTTTTCCCTCATTTTAACTTATGGGGAGTTAGAGGAGCCGGGGGCCTGCGAGGGGGGAGATGTGGAGGGGTGCATAGGTGTATGTATCTGTGACAACAACACGCGCCAAGGTGTACGGGCAGGTGCGCTGAGGGCTGTCGTGTTAGTACCGGGCTAGTGAGAGTAGTGGTACTAATGCTCAGTTAGATTATTACTATCCCCTATGTTTATGAGAGTGAGTGTGAGTGCCATTACTTGTTCCTAGACTATTAACAATCGCAATGACAAATACAACGTTGGCAATGACAATGTAGGCTGTTTATGGTGTCCGGCTGGGATTATGATCTCCGGCTGGGATTATGATCTCCGGCTGAGGCTCGTTCAAGGGCCTCTTGCGCAAGGTTATGATATTAATCTATGGGTGGCCACTCGGCGCGTAGCCACGACATCGGTTGTACGCAAGGCTCTACATTTGCGTCATTAGAAGTGGCTCGATCGCGATGGATGTGCGCGCGACACACATGCACAAGACGCAAGACACATCTGTGAGCTCATAAGAGTTGGCATTACTCCCTCGGCCCGATTGATTTGTAGTCCAAGGGGTTCCTTAATGGCTGCCGGAACAATCCTCACTACCGGCCAACGTGAAAAATACTGGAAGTACTACTTTGGGAACACTCCCATCTTCGGGCCACCTGCGCTAGTTGGCAAGAAGACCAGCGACTTGCCTTGTGGAGGAGTGATGATCACGTGCTTCACGACGACCGTAGACGTTTACTCACCTCGTGCAACCAAGGAGAAATCGTCATCACATTATGCGCTTCCTCCGCCCGCCTCACAGCCGCTGTTGCCGCGTCCTTTGCAATCATCGCCGCTCGCAAAGCAATCTTTGCCGCCTCGACCTTTTTTTGGCACGCCTCGACTTCAAGCTCAGCTGCCTTGCTGACCAACCTGAGCTCCATCACAAGCGAAGTGGCAGCCTCGGCGCTGCCATCTTGCTCTTCGTCAACTGTCGGAGATGAAGAACAGACGATTCCACAGGGGCCTTCATGACCCGCGGCCATGTAGCACCCCCACGACAGATCGCACGGCCCCCTCGACGGTGACTCGTCTTTATTGCGGGCTCGTAGATCCGCCAAAATTGAGTAGAAATAGCGCACCTCCTGGTAATTATTCAACGCTTCGCGCTCAAAATTGCATTCAGCACGCATAATGGAGAGCGCCTGGCGCTCCAGCTCGCATGTTGGAGGGTGAAGCACCATCCGACTCCCGCCGATGATCTCCACGAGCCAGCCGTGCGCCCTGAAGCCCTTGTAGTGTGCGGGATTGCCAAGGGCTTTGGCTTCCATGCGTGCCTCGCCCATCTCCCGTTTCAGTGTGGAGACAAGCGCCTCGGCAATCTGGGCATCGAATTCCGTCAAGATGCGTTTTCGAGGCGTGCACGGACCGCACGTCTCGGTCTCACTCCCATCTTCATCCTCTGTGCTATGCATGGAGTCAGCAAAGCCGACATGTTGGCCATCACCCATGGGGTGTATGGATGATGGATGACCATAACCCTTCCCCGCACAAGATGGGCAAAGGTAATCCCCTTCTGGAAGTTGACGCATTGGCGGCTCCAAGCAGAACTGGTGCCATCTACCTGTGCACTGAGGGCCATCGCAAAGGACGATGGCGTTCTTCGAGCACCCAAACACCACTCCGCACTTGTCGCATGGCTCTTCGTCGTCTTCAACCGGCTTCACGGCACAAGGGACGTCATAAATGTCATGAGGACACCAAGGCGCTCCGCACTCCGAGCACGGGTCTGGCGGTGAGTTCACTATCCGGCACTGGCCACGATGCCACTTGAGCTCGCAGCAACGCGGATTAAGTAGACAGAAGGTACTATCAGGTGAAGCCTGCAGCTGAGCCAAGATGGCATAATACTCGTGCACATGCTTGTAGCTCGTGAGGAGCCTTCGCTTAAGCTGCCGCCTCTCTTTTAGAAGACGGAAAGCGTCATGCTCCAGCTCACCGGCTGGGCACGCAAGTGAGACTTCGCAATCGATTTTGAAGTTCCCCTTCGGCGGCATGCGGATACGGAAGTTCATCTCGATATCCCAACCTTCACTTGAAAATGAGCGTGTATATTCCTCTAGAGCCGCCGTCTTGCCACCGAACGAGGCCATTTCCACCAATTTTTCGGTGCCGATTTGCTGCACAATGAGCTGCTTCGTGGCGAGCTTCACGCGTTGCAGAGCACCAAGCAGCCTGTCCGCTTGGTCGGCGGGCGACAGGGGGACGGTCGGCGCATGCCGATACTCTGCCATCGACAGATCTGCTTCTGGTTGAAGAGAGGGAGGGGTGGGGTGGGGGTGGGGGTTGCGGGGGGAGGGTCGGAAGGCGGGGGAGGTGAGGGGAAGGTGAGGGGAAGGTGAGGGGAAGCCGAAGTGGGTGAAGTAGAATGAGCTCGAGGGCTTGAGGGAAGCTTTGTGTGAAGGGAGAGGGAGATGGAGAAAGGAGCGAGGAGGGGGGCAGGAGGGAGCAGGGCGGCGGGGGACAAGGCGGGGTGGGGCGGGGCGTGGGGGGGGGACAGTACCACCGCAGGGTTGTGCGGGGCAGAGGGAGAGAGGGAGAGAGAGAGAGCGGAGAGAGAGGATCGAGAGAGGGATGAGAAAACATGATAAAAGGGGGAGAGTAAGTGTGATGGGCAAGGAGGGAGGGAATGAGAGCGAGAGGAGAAGAGAGAGAGAGTATTCAAGGGGGGGAGAGAGAGATGGAGAGAGAGAGAGAGAAAGGCAGAGGAGGGATAGAAAAGAGAGGGGGGTGGGGGCTGGTGGGGAAGAGAAAGAGAGGGAAGGAGAGAGAGAGAGGGAGGGAGAGAGAGAGAGAGAGGAGAGAGAGAGAGAAAGAGAGAGAGAGAGGGAGGGAGAGAGAGAGAGGGAGGGAGGGAGGGAGGGAGGGAGAGAGAGAAAAAGGTAGAGGAGGGAGAGAAAAGAGAGGGGGGTGGGGGTGGGGGGGGGAAGAGAAAGAGAGAGAAAGAGAGAAGAGAGAGAGAGTCCGTCCGTCCATCGACACCCCACGCGCCTCTCTGCTTAGTGTTATAAGTTATAAGTAAGCGTTTGAACCGGAGTTGTTTTGTAGGATGGAAGTCTTCTAGTCCGCTGACGGGTGACGTCCTCGGTAGCGAACCTAGATGGGAAATACGGTGCTGGGGCCTGCAAATAATACAGCCAAATACATATGTATTTGGCCTCTGGCCAAATACGGTTCAAATACGTATTTCCCATTTAGGTTAGCGAACCAACGGCATTGGCTTGTCGCGCGAGCTGAGCCCTCAAGGGTCACTCTGATCTAGGTTGCTCTTCTCACAGCCACTAGTCACTAGGCCCCATATAGGTTGGGCCAAACATGGTACCCCCGCCGAGAGGGTTTCGTCCCTCTTCCGCGTGCGACTGCGCGCACGTTCTCCGGACTCCTTCACCCAATACAAGGTTGGATCGAACACAGAGACCGAACAACTTTTCTACTCATATATATGGGTTGTTCGAATCCCCGAATCCGCTCAAGGGAGCGGAAGAGGCTGCAACCTCAGGATTGGCTATTTCTTTTACAAATGCCCCGTGAAATGGATATAAAAAAATGAAGGACAATACCACCCCCCTCCTCCCCCCCCTCCGCCGGTACTCCGCGATCTTCTCCGCCAGAGAAACGCGCGCAGCCTCTCAATCTCGGTGACCCAAGGAGCGCAAGCGGCGGGCCGCATGAGAGGCTGAGGAAGTCGTGGAAGAGCATGCGGCCGGCTCGGAACGCGCGCAGGAGCGCGTCGGCGGGCTGGTCGACCTCCTCAACGAGGAGCACCCTGAGCAGGTTGGGCCACCTGTGCGAGGGGGCGAGCGCGTTGGTGAGCTTCTCGACGTGGACTTGGGTGCCGAGGCGCAGGTACTCGAGCTCGGTCATGGCGCCGAGGGCGCGGTAGAAGTCCTCGGTGAGGTCGCCGCGTTGGAGGCTGACGTTGAGGCGCGGGGGGGCTTCCTCCGCGCGCGCCGCGCGTAGCATCCTCTGGACGCTCCCCCGCTCTCTCAGGGAAGCGGCCTTGCGGTGGCCGCCGCCGGCGTCGCGCTCGCCGTCGCGTCGGTGCCCCGAGGGCGCCACTTCTTGCACCCACATCACACATAACACGCTCGGGATCGTCTCCTTCGCCCTCGCCCTGCTACAGCCGCTCAACGCGCTCGTGCGCGGCACGCCCGGCGCCCGCACCACACGCCGCACCGTGTGGCGGGTCGCGCACAAGGGGACGGGCTACGCCGTGCTCGGCGTGGGCATCTACCATGCCCTCTCGGGGCGCGCCCTCATGCCGAGCCAAGGCGACGCCGTTCTCGTCGCGTACGTGGTGCTCCTGGTCCTCTCCTTCGGGGTGCTCGTGGGGGGGCTCATGGTACGGTGAGAGTCCCCACGGGAGGGGAAGAAACCCTGAGGGAAAGGAGACCAAATGAAGGCAAGCCGCCTAGCTAGCAGTTGCTGTTTCAACTTCTCTCGCATCCTAAGCATTCTCTCCGCAGGTGGCATCGCTCGGCGCGAGCGGGGGGCGGGCACAAAGGCTCTCTTGGGGACCCGAAAAGAAATACGTTGAGCCACTTTTCGCCCACAGCATCTCACTTATCTCTTGCACGCACCTCATCCTGTACAATGCTTCTAAGCGTAAGCGTGAAACCAAAGCGCCGAAATTGGCGCTTCAAGCCGGCAGCAAGGAGTTAATAGTGAGCAGAGCTCAAAGAGGCAAATGCGACCAAAAACAAAATTCCCTCTCCTCTATCAACATATCATCCTGTGTTGCGCGTGCCGCATGCACTCCTAGCTGCTACGCGCCGCCATCGGCACCCTCCGCATCAGCCAATGATCCGCCGCCACCAAGACTTGGCTCAGGGCCTCGCAACAATCCGCTTCTTCGCTTGGCGCGAGCGCCGCCTGCCCTGAATCCCTGGGGTTGGCATGCAGATGGTTGCCCTGCGTGCCATGGGCGAGAGCTTCGTTCTTCATGCACCTAGAAAAGACCAACGCTTTGACACGTCATGCGAAAAAGTCGGACACTCTTCCTCACTCATCTATCAATTAAGCATCGGGTTAGCTGGCATCACCTCCCGCAACCCGCCCTGGTGATGGCGGTCTCGCCCCCTCTCCGCCGCCGCGACACCCCTCCCTCGCAGCGCACCCCCGCGCCAAGGCAACATGAGCCCAAGCCCATGCCGTGGCGCCCTGTGGTATCCGTTGCTGCCCCCCCTCTTGCCGCCGATAGGGGGCGTGGCAGCGACCGCTTCGGGCGCGCCCGTGGTGGCGACGGCGCCCTCGTGCGGTGGCAGCTCAGCATCTAGAAGCGGATCAAGGAATCGCGTCCCCTTCTCCTCGCACGGGCTAACCGCGATGCCCCGCTCGTCGATGAGCTTGTACAACCGGTCGACAAAGGGCTGGTACAACGCGCGTACCTGGGCGCGCCACTGCGGCGGCATCTGCCCCTTGCCACGCGCGCGAGAGTTGAGCTTCTTTGGTTGCGGCGGAGCGCCTGCAGCCGAAGCGACCGTGCGCGCAGCCTGCGCTGGACGCAGGCCAGCGTGGAGCAGTACATCGCCGAGCACGACCATTGGCCTCCGTACCATGCCGGCGAACGAGACTAGCAAAAGCTGCGACGGGTGAAAAAATTCAAGCCACCGGCGCAGCTGCGGCTCGTAGAGCCCGTGGTCGAGGTGCGGTGCGCAGTTGTCGAAGGGTGGCGGGAGCGAGGGGGGCCAGAGTGGGGACGCCGGGTCGGCAGCCTGGCACTCGCGCGTGCGATTGAGCTTGGGTGCTGTCCACGGGCCGAAGTGCACGCGATCCCATTCACCACCGTACGACTTGAGCTCCCAGAAGTACGACCAGTACTTGGCGACGGGGTCGCGCAGCAGCCAGACAAGACGGAGCCGTGTGCTCGCCTCGGACCCAAAAAAGCTGACCATGTTTTTCGGTGCGTCATACCACACGTGGTACGCTGGCGTCGCGTCGATCCCCACCTTTACATCACCCTCTTTTGGACATCGCGGCCAAATCCTCTCGTACCACGCCCTGCCATGCCTCCACTGGGTGGGGTCACCGAAGAAGTCCTTTTCCTTACGCGAGATCTCGCCCTTGTGCGTGGTGCCCCCCGAGAGCACGCGCCCGTTGGAGTGGTCTACCAGCTGCGCCAGGGCAAAGAGAGAGAAAGCCTAAAATGGTAGAGCCCCAAATCTCCCACTCCACATATGTACTCATGAAAGCTGGAAGAGCTACTAGCATGCCAGCTTAGGCCGGCCGACGTTCTAGTAGGCTTACACGCGGCTTCAGGAGGATGGGCGGCTGCGGCTGTAGCAGATGCAACGTATTGTGCAGCCGCGCAAAAGGTGGAGAGGGGAGAATAGCAAGCGAGGAGCAAGCGGGAGTGGGAGAAGGTGAAGGTGGAGGGAATGATGGTGTGCACTGGCATCTAGAGGGAGAAGGAGTCTCATTTGGGCGGCCCGGGAAGCGGAGATGCGAAAGATAGGAGGGTCAGAGAAAGGAGGGCAGGGAGCATGGCATCAATACGCGGAGTGCGGAGGAGCAAGGGGAGAGAGAAAGCAAGGAAGGCAGGTTGGGTTCAGAGCCGCGCAGACGGGCAGGGTCAAGGGGATGGGGGAGTAGGGTGGTGGAGAGGTCGGTGGAAAAGAATGGGGCGGGAGTAGGAGGAGGAGCGTCGGCTCTTGATTCACCAAGGGAAGCGGGGGGGCTGTACGAGCCGCGCACCTGCGCCCAGAGAGACGAGGAGCCGCACTTGATTGAGCCGATGAGAAAGAGAGAAGGCAGAAGTCTGTCGCAGGCGCGGCAGCTAGGGAGCGAGCAGAGCGAGCGCTCGGCGCGGTGCGCACGGATGGTACAGTTCGAGGCGCTCGCGCTCGAGCACGTCCACCACAGCACCAGCAGCGCCAGAGAGGAGGACGAGGAGGAGAGCCGCCGCCGCGCCTTCGACGCCATCGCGCCCGCCGCAGCCGTACCCGACAACTATGGCTTATCTAACTAACCCCCTTTACAAGATAAACTTTTTTGGTTAAAAGAAGGTCGCGATGCCCATTTTTTAGTTAAAATCTCCCGCTACGGCAAAAAAACGCGATAATCCACTTGCAATTTTTCTGGCCGCCTCGCTATCGAACTTTTGGCTACCCGCCAGCGATGGCGGACGACGGCGCGCCGGTGGATGAGTTGCTGGGGGAGCTGGAGCCAGCAGCCGATGGCGAGGCGCGCCTAGGGAGGGCCGACGCAGAGGCACCAGACTCGATGCGCTGCTCGCGCAGCGCGAGAAGCGCATCCCCCAGCTGGACAAGGGCCACAAGCGCGTCGCGAAATTCGAGGAGGAGCTCGAGCGCGCGTGGAACAAGGCTGCGAAGCAGGCGGAGGTGGAGAAGGCGCACTCCAATCGCTGGAGGAGGAGGAGAAGAGGAGAAGAGGGTAAGAGGCCCTATATTCATCGAAGACGAAAAAGGTAGGCTGCAAATGAGTGCGAACTTCAGCCGAGGGGGCTCGCTTAAGACGAAAAGATATCCCGCCCCAAACGATACGAAACTGAATTAAACGTCATGTCCGAATGCCTCTAATGCCTCCCCGTCTTCTATCCGGATGGCTTCGCAAGACGTGCCCTACTGGTGTGGCGCACGGACAAAAGCATTTCAGCTCTGGTGAGTAACATCTTTGCTCCATCCACCTCCGCTTGTGTGCTGCAAGACTCATTTCCCACTCGCCCACACAATGTAGGCTCTCAAGGCACAACTCGCATGCCATGGGGACGTCCAAAGGGCCTCGTGGCTCTCACAGGCGCATAGTGGAACAACTTGACGATGTCACCTCCAGGATGGTTTTCAAAGTACTACAAGAAAGTGAACACCCTACGCCCTCCTCGATGGCGCAAGGTCACCGAGTTGATCCCGTGCACCTCCACCATGGCCACCAAGGAGGTTCAGACGGATCTTCCATCGGTGACCACAACGGAAACTGGGACGTAGCCCGACCTCCCCCCCCTAGCGCCGTTCCCCAGCGTCATGGCCACCAAGGAGGTTCAGACGGATCTCCCCTTGGTGACGACAACCGAAACTGGGACGCAGCCCGACACTCCTCCCCCAGCGCCGTCCCCGCGTCCCCCAGCGCCGTCCCCCAGCGAGGTTTCAGGAGTACCCGTGGAGGCACAGACCGGTGCTGGTGGCGCGCAAATGGGCACAGCGCCGCGGGTCGCGGCGGCGGTCATAATAGTGGTCGCCGCAGCGGTCGCCGCAGCGGCGACGGGAGTGGCGGCGGGAGCTGTCGCGGCGGCGGGAGCTGTCGCGGCGGCGGGATCTGTGGCGGCGGCGGTGGGCCTGCTGCTATGTGCCATTGTAGCGATGAGGATAGCTCCGACTCCGGTGCGATGATCCGCACTCAGGAAGTGGAAATCGCGCTACGCCGGGGAGAGCAAGCCGAGAATGATCGGGCAAAGCGGGCGAGGACGCGTGCGGCTCGGCTGGCTGCGCGTGAGGAGCGACGCGGCAGCCGCGAGCAAGGATTGGAGAAGCGCCGGCGCTCCGCACGCTCCTAGTGCCCCAGCGCGTTCGCTTTCGTGGTGGTGTGCGGCGGCTCCGGCGCAGCGGGAACGTAGAACGTAGCTAGCTAGCATGGCGGCGGTAGTAAGTCGGTTGTAGGTGGTTGTGTCGGCCTGGGCTTGCTGTAGTTGATTGAAGTCTTGCAGCTGGTGCTTTGTGCTTTCTAGTACCCAGATTAGCGAATGGACGGTGTTTCCCACTTCTTGACATTGTCGATGCCATTGTGCACTTTGCGCCCGTTCCGAGATCATAAAATGTGGTTTATGATCTCCGGCTGAGGCTCGTTCACCCCTCCTCCCTCGGGATACCTCGGTATCCTGGCATGGAGGTATATATTAACGGACTTTTACAATATCCAATATGGCAATGCAGACAGCAAGTCCGTCAGAACGATCTTGAGAACGCTACTAGCGAGGTACCATCTGCTGGTGACAGCGAAGGTAGGTTTAGGTTTCTCTTAGAGGCTGAAAAAACAACGGGAGTATGTGGGGCTACACGCCCCGAGCAACAAACACATTAGAAAAATGATAAGCCCTCTCTACACGGTGGACAAAGACTTTGACCTACAAATCTCTGACGCTACGCCAAGATCCTGTTCTGGTCTCGCAGTCAAGGGGGCCTAATGGGAGGGAGAGGAGCAACTCCTCAGAGAGGAGCTGTGGGGAAGGAGAGGTCTGAGTGGGGGCGCCATACCCTTGCGCTAGGCATGGGCAGCGACGCCGCCTCAAGACATGTCCTCCCTCTGGTCTGGAGTCGAAATTATTGGTGCTTGAAACAGAGAACGAGGGGGTTTGTGCTCCTTGGGTTGGTTGTAGCTGGAAGAGGGAGTGGGAGAGGGATTCAAGTATTGGAAGAGGGCCCAAAGGGCATTGAGTTGTAGGTAGTTGTGGCCCACAAGAGTGGGGTGAAAACGATAAGTGTATCAACATGGGTCTTGAGTTGAAATTTTTGGTGCTTGAAACAGAGGGTGAGGGGGTTCGTGCTGTTTGGGTTGGTTGTGGTGTGAAGGGGGAGTGGGGGAGGGAGTCTAGTGTTGAAAGAGGGCCCAAGGCAGGGCACTGAGCTGTAGGTACTTGTGGTTCACAAGAGTGGGGTGAAGAAAACAAGTGTGTCAACAAGTTGGGAAACAGAGGCATGGGGTGCTCTCCAGGGAAGATTGATGGTTGTGAAGTGCCCTCCCATGATGGGTGCACTGATGGTAGAGGTTTCCACCATGGGGAGGGCAGCTGAGCTGCCCTCCCACATGAGGTGCTCTTGGGGTGGGAGGGTTTCCCACTGTTGGAGGGGGTCTCCGCAAAGACCCCCTGCATGATGCGCAGAGCCATGGTGGCAACCTGTTCGGTGCCAGTGCTCGCCACCCCGCGCGCCTGCGCGGGTGTGGTTTGGATGGGTTGGATGGGCTCTGAGAGGGCTTTCTGACGAGCCGCCTCGGGCGGCATGGGGCGTCCCAGGTGGGGCGCGGTGGCGAGGGTCGCCTGGGGCTCGGGAGCGGTCGCGGCACGCTCCATAGTTCAAACCATAACAATAGTTTTGACACCGGAGACGTAGTAGTAGTAGGAGGAGGCGTCAGCCCAGAATCGCTTCAGTCTTCAGATGGCTGCTTTTTCTTGCCACACAAGGCGCCACCACGAGCTATCCCGCCTAACCTCACAAAACGCACCTTCGTCTAGGACTGCTAGGGTGCGAGTGCGACACATACATCATATATTGGGGCTAATAGGCCCCCCCATGCCCATGCCCTATCCATGGTAGGTGCATGCGCCCAAATGCCAGCTACTACCAACGCTATCATCGCCGAGTTCACTCTCACAAGGTCCTTTGTACTACTAAGAGTAAGACAGACATTTCATTTATGATGTCCGCGGATCGGCTATGCATCTCAAGAGTTTAGCTTGAATATCTTGGATAGAGCCAATGGCAACAAACACAACGATGAATCCGCTCGTAACAAGGTCAAATGCGACGAATGAACGATGAAAATATGGTTGCAGCCAAACATTACAATGAGAACGAGGACATTGTTGAGAAGCAGCGCCGCGAGGAACTTTTGCGTGGGCTCGCCAGCTGCTAAAGAACCTCGCACCCGATGGTGGGTACACACATAGGGAAGCCGGGTAGGCGTAGATGGCTTTGCAACAATGGGGACACATACAGAGGCAACGGCGCCAACGCTGACTGCGCAGACGATGCTGAAGCACTCCTGTAGGAGCTAACGAGAGGGCAGGAAGGGAAGCGGAAGATGGTGGGAATGGGGGTGGAGGGAGTGGAGACGAGTGGGAATTAGGATGAAGGAGCACTTTATCAATCGCCGCGATCCACTGAGAGATGGCCGAGGCACATGTGCAGAGACTCCGTTGAAGCCGCCGGCGAACATTCCACGCACGAGAAGCCTGACTAGGAAGGGCTTCGATGGCGGGAGTGTCGTCTCCACTCGCCTGCTGGCGCAGTCGTCAAGAACGACGCGTGCCATGGCGGCCGGCAGCATTATGCTGGCGAAGAGGTTCCTTGATTTCGTAGGTCAGCGGCTTGCGCACGGCCCCGACGCACTGCCGCTTGAGGTGCCGACGCGGCGCAGAACGAGCACCGAGTTATGGCGGGAAGTAACGGGCCGAGGAAGCACGGGGGTCGCACACGCCGACGCAACAGGCAGGCTGCTTAGCGGAGGAATGCAAAGAGGCCAGGGGGGGCAGGGGCTTCAACTGTGTACTACGTGCCGGCCTCAGCTCGAGCTGGCCGCTTGGAGCACGCGCACGTTCTCTAGGATCGCACACTGGTCGGCGAGCGCGTCGCGAGCGCTGTGCAGGTCGTGCGTCGACGCCTCATCGAGCCAGCATAGCTGCGGCAGCTCGGAGAGGGCGTTGGCGAGCGCGCGCTCCTCCCAGCGCTGTGCGGGCAGCCGTAGCAGCCGGAGGCGCTTGAACTTGGTGAGCGCGACGAGTGGCCGTTGCGAGGCGCTGAGCGAATCGCAGCCGCTCACATCGAGCCGTTCGAGTGTGCCGGCGTGGTTGGCGGCGAGCGCCTCGAGCCACTCATCCGTGACGGCAGCCGAGCCGGCGAGCGAGACCTGCTGAAATGGTGGCATCGGCCGGCGTAGGAGGCGTAGGTCGGACGGCGTGGCTCGCGAGGGGGCAGCAGCGTTGATCAAGTTCCAGCAACTGCAGAGGGGCGCGTTTAGGAAGCCGTTGCCTCCGATGCGCGCAGGCGCCTCCGCAGATGCGATGTACTCATGAGTGAGGCCGGCGGAGCCGCCTCCGTGCGTCAAGCCTGCCCCGCTGCGCACCCATGGGTGGCGCAGGATCTGCTCGGCTGTGGGCCGGCGGCGTGGTGACGGCGAGAACATTGCGCAGAGCAATGAACGAAGCGCCGGATCGAATGCAGAGCGAGGCGGCGGCGGGCGCAAGTCGGCACCCTGAGCGAAGGGCGGATCGGCGCCGTCGCCGATTTCAGCAGCGAGGGCAGCAAAGCCTTCCGGGAAGGGCGGCGCCGCGGCCGCGGCGGCGCGGCGCTTGTACGGCTGCAGCAGCATGCGGAGGAGCACCCGGCCCAGGTCGCTTATGTCGGCAGCAAAGTGGGGTGAGACGTCGGCCCTTGCCGCCACTACCTCGTCATGCAGCATGCCGACCGCTGTATCGGCCCCGGCGTTGCCATCGAGGTCAGAAAGCGGGTCGAAGTGGACCGAGCCGAGTGTGCCGAGCCGCTCGTAGCCGTTCCACGCCCGGCTGAGCAGGTGATCAAACGAGACATCCACATCTTCCTCGAACGCATCTGCGCTCATCATGGGGAGCGCAAGCGGCACGAATGACGGGTGCTCTGCTGCGCCGTCGTTGGCAACGTCCAGCGGCGAGGTCGGCGAGTGACCGGCAGACAGCGGCGGGCCGCTCGGGGCTGGGTCGTCGGCCGCTGGCCACGCGACGCGGCGCGCGGTGTAGATCTGGTCGAGCCGCGCAAACGGCGGCCGATCATGCGCGACGAGCAAAACGGACGATATCAGCACCGATCCGTGCGCGTAGCCCTGTGCATGGAGTGAGGCGAGCGCATGTGCGAGTTGGCAGAAAATGCGGTGGGCATGGGCCGCATGGAGTGCCGACGCCTTGAGCCGGAGCTCGAGCGACGACTCGAAAACGGGCTGCACCAAGTAGGCGTGCTTCCGTCCCTCGCAGATGGCTTGCAGCACTGGCTGTAGGTGCGGTGAGGTGGGCAGCGGCATGCTCGGCCGTTTTCCGGACATCGCGGTGCACACGATTGCTGAGTGCGAGGAAGTGAGCGAGCGGATCACGACATGGCCACGAGTAGCATGAGTCGCCAGGTAGAGACCGCCTGCGCCGCGCTGCAGCATCGCCAGGGCGTCACCCGACACCGGCTGCGGCGCGCCCGAGAGCTCGCCCAGCTGCGCCGAGATCTTGTAGGCGGCGAGATCGTCGACGTAGCGGTCGATGGTGCCGGGCAGCGGTGGCGCGGCGTCCGTCGCAGGGTTGAGCGGTCGGCAGCCGTGACGATGGATGCGACCGAAAGTCTCGAAAAGCGTGTACTCTTCCTCGTACGGGATGGGCAGCAACTCACACCCGGGCCCGACTAGACGGCCTGAAGAGCGTAGCATCCGCTCCCACAGCGTATGGAGCCTCGACGCAAGATACCATGAAGTGCAGACGGCACCGTGGCGAGCAAGCTCGCCTGGCGAGGTGACGAATGAGAGCATGTGCTCAAGTAGCTCCGAGTACTCGAAGAAGGTGGCGGTCGCGGACATGTTCCTACCACCGCTTGTGCGTGGCGCGCCCAGCGCTGAAGCGGAGGTTGGTGGTCGACTTAGCGCGGGCGAGGCGCCACCAAATGCGCCCGGTTCGCGGACACGCTGCTCGAAGAGGAGACGCGCCTGGATGCGCGCGTAGAGACCCGTCTGAGAGCGCGCCTGCGTCAGCTCGCGCGGCGAGACGTGGGGTGTTGAGCCATTGCTGACACTGCCTTGGCGCGGCAGCCAGCACGGCTCGCAACGAGGCGGACAGTCGGTGCCCTCGGCGGCTGGTGTGCTGAGGCGCTGCAGCAGCGCATCTAGCCGCTGCAACCGCTCCTGAAGCTCGCAGAGAAGCTCGACTGGGTCGACGTGGGTCGAGGATCGGCCACCTGTGGGAGCGGGGGGGGTGATTCGGGGTGGGGAGGGGCGCGAGGGGAGTGCGAGCCCACCATGGGACCCGGCAGATGGCCGGGGGGGGGGGGGGGGGGGGAGTGCAGGGAGGGATGAGGAAGAGCCTGTTTGAAGGGAGGGGGGCGAGGAGTAAAAGGTATTTGGGGTGGGAGGAGGAAAAGGTGGGAGTGGGAGTGGGACTGGACTAGGGATACGTGGTAGAAGAAGGGTTGTGGGGGCTCCGGTGGGCGCTGAAAGGCAGAGTAGTAGGGGACGGGAGCGGACAGGTAGACGAGGGAAGGGGTGAGGGGGCGGAGAGGGGTGAAGGAGCGAGCGACAAAATGAAGGGGGGGGGAGGTAGAGAGAATGAGACAGAGGGAGAATGAGTGATGGAGAGAGAGAATGACATACACACGCGCGCACGCGCGCGTACGCACGCACAAGGAGAGAAAGGGAGGGAAGAGGGGGCGGGGAGGGGGAGAAGAAGGAAGAGAGAGAGGGGGAGAGAAGAGAGAGAGGAGGGGGGGTGGGATAGAAGAGAAGAAGAACGAGAGACAAAGGGAGAGGGAGAGGGAGAAAGAAAGAGGGAGAGAGAGGGAGAGAGAGGGAGAGAGAGAGAACAAAGCGAGTGGGGATGGGGATGGGGACGAGAGGGAGAAGCCTGCGCGCTCCTTGTGAAGCAGAGGGGGAGGGGAAAGGGGAAGGGGATGGAAGGAATGGTGTGGGGAGGGAGCGAGAGAGCGAGCGAGCGGCGGAGCACCTTGCCAGCCTGCCATGGAGGGAGAGAGGGGGGAAGAGGGGGAGAGAGGGGGGGCGCGGGGGCAGAGAGAGAGAGAGAGAGAGAGAGAGAGAGAGGGAGAGAGAGAGAGAAGGGAGAGAGAGAGAGGTGGGTGGGGGGAGAGAGAGGAAGAAGAAGAAGGAGGAGGGAGGAGACGAGAGAGAGAAGATATTGGCAAGATGACGAGGGAAGAAGCAGAACTCTAGGGGGGGGAAAGAAGGAGAGGAAGTGAACTGAGAGGAGAGTGGGGCGGGGGGAGGACACCGTGGAGACTTTAGATACGGAGAGATCTAACGGAGAGAGAGAGAGATGTGAAATGTGGGGGGTGGCAGAGTAGGGTGATGAGAGGGCGCTCGGGGAGGGGGAGGAAGAGGAGAGAGAGAGGGAGGAGAGAGATAGAAAAGGGGGGGGAAGAGGAGAGAGAGGGAGGGAGGGAGGGAGGGAGAGAGAGAGGGAGAGGGAGGGAGAGAGAGAGAGAGGGAGAGGGGGAGAGAGGGGGGGGGGGGGGAGAGAGAGGGGGAGGAAAGATGGAGAGAGAGGCGGGGAGGGGGGAAAGATATGTGAGAAAAGGGGGGTTGATAAGTCGTGTAGAAGAGAGAGGAAGTGGAGGAGGGCCTGCAGGGGCCGACGGGAGATGAGCCGTAGAAGCGAGGTATATGATGGCCAAGGACGCGAAAAAACGGGGGGGAGGGGGGGTGCTGAGATTAGGTGAGAGGAGATGAGGAGAGAGAGAGAACAACAGGGGGATGAAGAGGAGAGAGGGAGGGAGGGAGAGAAGAGAGAGAGAGAAGAGGGAGAGAGAAGAGAGAGAAGAGAGAGGGAGAGGGCAACCACCCCCTGTGAGGGGGGAAACGTCCCAAAAGTTTGGATTTCTCTGTGGGGGACTCTCTCTTCTCTCTCTCTCTCCCTCTCTCTCTTTCTCTCTCCCCCCTCCCTCCCTCTCTCTCTCTCTCTCTCTCTCATCTCATCTCCCTCCCTCTCCCTCCCTCCGAATTTTGTTTTTGCCGATTCCAAAGGAAGAGAGAGCGAGAGTCCACGCCGAGGGGAACGAGCTCGGGTATCTATATATATCATGTAATCATATAGGTGCTACCTCCGTTCTCCGTTCTTTTTGCTTTTTTTTTCTCCAATAGACAATAGATGCTAGCAGAGCTTCGCAGCCGACAGCGCTTCGCAGCGCGCACGCGCCGGCGCCGATGGCTCCGGCGGCCGCCAGGGTGCCTGTGGCGCCGCCCAGAGGGGCCAAGGGAGCCTACACCAAGGCTGCCCACGAAGTCCTAGCGGAGGAACGGCTCGCGACGTTCGAAGACGTCCGCAAGCCGCAAGCCGCAAGGCCGTGGAGCACTGCCGCGCGACGGGCGAGAGCGCGCGCCGAGCGATACGCTCCGGCAAGTTCCCTCTAGCCACTGAGGGCAAGGTGCGTCAGGCGCTATCCCGCGACTCTTCCAGCGAGAAGGCCGCGCGGGATCACCATTCGCCGGTGTTCACCAACTCCGAGCGCACGCAGTTGGAGCATCGTCCTCAACACGGCTGAGCTCGACATCTTGATCTTGAACTTGAACCACGGAGGTGATACTATGGCGCACCGCTTCTTCCAGCGCATTTATCCCCTGGGGGAGGAGTGTCGGGCTGCGTCCCAGTTTCCGTTGTCGTCACCGAGGGGAGATCCGTCGTGTGTCGTGTGAATTGGCTCCGGCGAGAATTTCGTTTCGGACCCAGCGCTGGTCTGACACTCAGGTGACTGAGAGACAGTAGCCACATCGACACCCGTACGCGTGAGGTCGGTGAGAGGGGCCGCGACGTGCGCGAAGCCCTTGATGAACCGACGGTAGTACGAGCAAAGACCGAGAAAAGAGCGGACTTTCTCGAGCGAGTTGATGTGACGCGGATCTGACGAATTGGGATGGCCCATAGGGCCTGAGGGCAATGAGGAAGGAGGCAGACCGGCGGCAGGCGCGGCGGAGGAGACGACTTCGGAGACGCTGACGGGCTGAGGCCCGTCAGCATAGGAAGGCGGGCAGGCGGGCTTGAGCGAGGGCGAGGACGGCGGCGAGAGCGACATCGAGCGAGAGGCGAGAGGCGAGGGTGAGTGAGAGGAGGGCTGTGTTGGCAGGGGCTGGCGAGGCGAGGAGAGTTTGTAGGGTACGAGTGTTACGAGAGCGAGAGCGACGAGAGCGAGAGCGACGGATGACGACTGACGACAAGACGTCGGATCCAACGATGCTGCGACACCGACTCACGAACACACTAGAATCATTCACCCAAACCAAGCAAAACATGAAATAACCGAGACCCCACATCGCCGGACCAAAAACCAACGGGACCAAGGGCTTCCATGCAACTTGCATCAAGGGGAAAGATAACCCAAAACCAAAGCAGCGAATCTAAATCAATCTCCAAGGGGAGATGGCAAACCAAGGACCAAGGAGAAAGATTCCCTCACCCAAGCAGCGAACCTAAATCGATCTCCGAGGGGAGATGGCAAACCAAACCTGATTGCCCCCAGAAGCAGGTAAAGAAACGCGGGGAGATAGCGAATTAAACCTTTTGCGAGGCGCCTGGGAGGAAGAAAGGTGGGGAAACTTTCCTTCTCTTCGAGAGAGCAGAGGGAGGGCGCTCCAGAACCCTAGATCCTAGGCGTCCACGCGAAGTTTTTGACCGAGAACGAGAACGAGAGAATTATAACGATAAATACCGAACGAAGAGAAGAGAGAAGCCTAGCGAGAGTCGATTCGCGAATGCGACAGGATCGATCGAGCGTACCGCCTCGACTTTCTTGGGGGGGGGGGAACAGCGGAGGGGAAGGGGAGGAGCGGAGGGGGGGGGAGAGGGGGGAGCGGAAGGGGGGGGAGAGAAACTGCCGAGGGGGTGAGATCCCAACACTGACCCAATCCTCCCTCACATTCACGTATTTTTCCCGGCCGGGCCCGGGAAAATCAGGGAATGGAGAGAGGGGAGGGAGGAGAGCTGCAGAGGGGGTGAGAACTGCAGAAGGGGGAGGAATCACAACACGACTCACCCAATCCTCCCTCACATTCACGTATTTTTCCCGGCCTGGCCCGGGAAAATCAGGGAATGGAGAGGGGGGAGGGAGGAGACTGCAGAGGGGGTGAGAACTGCAGAAGGGGGGAGGAAACTGCAGAGGGGAGGGTGTTGTATTCAGGCCTCCTGGCATGAATATTTCGGCATGAGTACGAGCCTTCTTCGCTATATACCGTCTTCTATGTTCGCCGTGGTCGCGCAAGGCGTGCAGATTCGGATTCTCCCTGGGCTCAAGTCCTGGTTCGCCGATTTTCGTCTCGAAATTCGAGGATTTGAGTTTTATTTTTACTGTTACGGTAATTGTTCACGCGTTTAAGTCCTTAAATTTTTTATATCTTATTCACGGGGGCATTTGAAAAAATAACCAATCCTGATGTTGCAGCCTTTCCCCACATGCCAACCACCTGCTGTGATTCCGCAAAAATATTCTGTTAATGTAGAGTCCTTACCATGTGACGTATTATACCAAGCTTCGGTGGTTGTAGGTCCACTCACGATTGGTCAGACGTCGGTGGATAACGTTGGAATTTGTGTTGGTAGCGACGGGGTTGGTGAAGGTTTGGGGTAGAATGTAGAATTGTATAAGGTGTAGAAAATGGCAACGGGGGGGCTAAAAAAAAGGGAACCTCAAGTTGCATCCTCTTGAATGCGACAAGCCAGGTCAAGCCCGCCCCTAGCCCCTACCCCTACTACGGAACCTCAAATAAGAAACTCCCGGGCGGAGCCCGATGGGGGCAAGAAAGCTTTAGAAGCTTGGGAGTCTTGTTTCCTGTTTTCTTATTAATGCTGCACCGCCATACCCATACTCCATACTATAGTGGCCACTACTAGCTACTAGACTACTAGACTACTAGTGGCAGTAGCAATAGCAGTAGCGGTACTAACTTTCATGTAGAAAATTAAAAATTCACACTTTTCCGAGTTGCAAATGCATACTCATCGGAGTACGCAAATACATGTGCAAGCCATCCTCCATTCTCGTATTCTCATCCTGCATACTCGTATACTCGTACACCCCCGTAGACCCGTAGATCGTAAAATATATACGCTTCTACGTTAGAGCTCTCTCTACAAGAGAACTCTTCTCTCCCCCGTCGCACGATGCTCGCCCTCGTCGTCTCTCTCGCTTCTCCTCTCTGGCTGCCTGCCCGGCGTCACGCGGCGGTGCAGGCGGTCGAGGGCGATGCCACGAGATCCTCGCTTCTACTAGCCACCTCCCTAGCTCTTCTCTTTCTCCTCTTCCTCGCCCTATACGCCCGTAACAGCAAGACAGCGCCTTCTTCTCTTCAAACGCCGAGAGTCGGAGTGGTGGGGCTAGGTGTGATGGGCTCTCAGCTGCTTCTCAACCTCGCTGAGAGTCTGGAGGAGCCAGTTGCAGGGCTTGACTCCGATCCCGTCAAGGCGGAGGGCGCAGAGAAGGCGGCGGCTGCGGAGCGCTTGAAGGCACTCTGCTTCACCTCGCCCCGCGCCTTCTGTCGCTCTCTCTCTCGGCCTCGGACGGTGCTGCTGCTGGTGCCGGCGGGGAAGGCCGTCGACGCGGTGCTCGACCGACTGCTTCCGCTCCTCGATCGGGACGACGTCGTTCTCGACTGCGGGAACGAGTGGTTTGAGGAGAGCGAGAGGAGGCAGAAGGAGCTCAAGAAGAGGGGCATACGCTTCATGGCATGCGGTACGTCAGGTGGCGAGCGTGGGGCGCGGCTCGGGCCGTGCCTCATGCCATCGGGCGAGCGCGCCGCGTGGGACGTCGCGCGGCCCATGCTTGAGGCCATCGCCGCGCGCGTCCAGGAAGATGGAGCGCCTGTCAACGCGCGCGTCACTCGCAAGAGTGGGACGCCATGCGTGTGCTACATCGGGCCAGGCGGCTCTGGGCACTATGTCAAGATGGTGCGCTCCCTCCCTCCTTCAGCGTGCTTCGCGCCCTCCCGCCACGGCGCCCCACCGCGTCACCGGCTGCTCTGCCGCAGGTGCATAATGGCATCGAGTACGGCGATATGCAGATCCTGGCGGAGGGTGCCTCGTTTGCACGTGTGGTTGGCGGCCTCTCGCCCATGCAGCTGAGCGATCTCCTCTCAAGATACTCGCACGGCCTGCTTGACTCCTTCCTCCTTGAGATTACGGCCATGCTCTACCGCAAGGAAGACGACAGAGCGGGAGCCGGTGCGCAGACCGATCCGCCCGCCAGCGGGCCGCCTCCTGCCTACTTGACACCCTTGCCCTTGCGGCGTGCAGGCGGCCGTCCCCTCGTCGATTCGATCCTCGACTCATGCGGGTCCAAGGGGACGGGCAAGTGGACCGTCCAGCAGGTTGGCCGCAGCACGCCTCGCTATGTAGGCTCTTACGTACTCCACACCGCTCCACGCTACACCCAACGTCCACCTGCCGCTGAGGCCTATCGCTCGCATGTGCAGCTCGCCGAGCAGCCGCCTGATGCGCTCATGACCCTACTCAGGCTGCCGAGCTCGGCGTCCCCTGCCCTACGATGGCCGCCGCGCTTGAGGCGCGCTACGTCTCGAGCCTCAAGGCACAACGAGAGGCAGCCTTTTCTCTGAACGCCGCCGCGCCCGTTGGGGGCACGCGTAACGGCACCAAGGTCAGTGTGCCTGACCCGCTAGAGCGCCCACGGGCCAACTAGGCATGCGCCAGATTCTGCCCGCCTTGCCTCGAGGCCCTGACGTCGAGGCCTCTCCGCGTCACCACCTCATGACCCGGTCAGGTGGTGGTTCCCGTCGCCGGCTGGGCCGAGGCGCTAGAAGATGCGCTGTTAGCATCCAAGATCTGCTCCTATGCACAGGCGCGCCCGCACCTGCACACGCCGTAAGCCCGCCATTGAGTGCGGCCGAGCGCGGCACTAGTCAACGCTCTCCAGGCGCCCGCCAGTCCCACTGCTTCCCACCTCAATTCACCTCCTCGCGTAGGGACTCGCCCTGCTCTCCGCCGCCTCGCGAGAGCACGGTTGGTCGCTGCACATCGAGCAGCTGGCCACCATATGGCGAGGTGGGTGCATTATCCGCGCGCGAATCCTGCAGGTGCGCAAGCGACATGCGCCGACGGGCGAGTGGGCGTGGCAAGGGGTTGTTGATGGAGCAAGAGGCACGCGCACTCGTGCATCCCCCCCCCCCCCCACACACACACACACAGCCTCGCACCCTTAGTAGGCGCTGACCCCCTTCTTCTCCTGTTGTCTGCGCAGATGGTGCGGACCGCCTATCTGAACAACCCGGCGTTGCCAAACCTTCTCCTCGATCCTGTCATCGCTGCCGAGATGCGGGCTCGTGCACCAGGGTGGAGACGCACCGTCGCGGTGGGCATCCAGCGCGGGATTCCACTCCCTGCGCTCTCCGCCTCTTTGAGTGAGCGAGCCCGCCCCTGCTACCTGAGCCCTGCCCCCTTGCAACGACACTCAATGCGCCGCTCGTCGCATCGCATCTTATCACTCCCTGCCGACGCGTCTTGCCCGCTCCCCGTTGACGGCGCGCATTGCCAATTGTACAGGCTACTACGACTCTTTCCGCTCAGCCGTGTTGCCATCTGCACAGTGCATCCAGGCCCAACGCGACTACTTTGGTGGCCACGGTTATCTCCGCCTGGATGAGCAGGGCGTCTTCCACACGCAGTGGGATGCGTGATTCCTCGGCGCCTGCCGAAGGACGCCGAGCGTGGATGACTGCCTGAAGAAAGACGTGCACCGTCAAAAGGCGGTGTCAATTGGGCCATGGAGACTTGCCCGCCATTGCGAGACCCACCGACCCCGAATGCCAGCCTATCCCCGGCCACCTCTAGTGCACAAGATTGTTGCCGTTGTTCACAGTCGGTTGGCTCCGTTGAGTCCTAAGGTGGCCGATAGGCGAAGCGGGACGACCCACAAAACCGCCATGGTGGATCGGCATGGGTCTATGGGGCATGCGCCTTCAAGTCGGAGAGGCGGAGCCCTTGAGGTGTTTTGCTCGGTGGCGTTAGCACGGGTGTGTGCTGGATGCAAGCAATGAATAGAGATGGCCAAGTAGGGGTAGTGTGCGTCGAACGCCGGCCAGCACATTTGTCGCTTTCAAACATTCTTTGAGACTAATCTTATGATTGGTCACCATTGAAAAAAAAATTTGAAGATTCTGGGCTACTCGCCTTCTAGGTCTAGGTCACCCTGTCTCCGCTACGACGACGCCCTTACATCCCCTCTCTCCACCTCCTCCCTTTGCTCCCCCCTTCGTTCCCTTTTTCTTCGGTGCTTCCGGGGTCCGGCTCCGGTGCACTACCGAGAGCCTAGTTCAGAGTGCGGGTTTGGGGCGCAGGCCTCAGGCCTGTTGGAGGTCTTCTATTTGATATTGTGGGGAAGGCCGCGTTCAGTCTTCTCTCGGGGTCTGGGTAAGGCGGTCGCCCTCGTCTTGGCAAGCCGAGTGTCCGCGGGCTACGCAGTACGCAGTTTGCATTTGTCTAGCTCGCTTCGGGGTTCTCACTCACTCAGCGATGTGTCAACCCTAACCTTGATTAATTACAATGACTAGCTTGACTACAACATTTTGCCTTTAGTTACACTATGAAAATTTGGCTGTGGCAATAGTCATGGCTTGAATAATGGACTTTTGAAATAGTCAAGCAATAGTTGACTTCTTGACTATTTTTGACTACACATGCAAATGAAAAAATGCAAACACACCGTATGTAGTAACGATAGTAAGTGAAAATCCCCGATCGAATCGAACGTGCGGCGGCGGCGGCCTACGAGCACCAAGAAGAGAGAGTCGCCGCGGCTGAAGAAGAAGAGGAAGCTGATTTGTGATGACTCCGATGACTCGGGTGCAGAGCTCGAGGAAGCCTTCTCGTCCATGCCGCCACAACACGCGGATGCCGTATGCGATGAGGCCAACGACTGGAAGCTCATTGGCCAGGAGGTCACGCAGCAATTCCTCGACGACGATGGCATCCTCAACGAGCTTGCAATGATGTGGGCCATGCGCGAAAGGTTTCCGTTGCACTTTTGCGTGTTCAAGCAGTGCGCCTCACACATTCACCACGAGGCAAACGTGGAACAAATCTTCTCACTCGCAGGTCAAATTTCCGATCCGAACATGATGCCCGAGAACTTAGCGATGTTGACGCGCATCCAATTCAACAAGAAGACTTCCATGCCCACTGTGGCAGCCATTCGCGAGAGGTATTATTCCAAGTGCCGTACCAGTTGAACGTTCGCGCGCAACCCCTGGCTGGCGTTGGTAACTGGTAACAAGCTACAAGCTATGGCTAAGCATGCTATAGTTAGTGGCAGAAGCAGTCAACCGTCAACTAAGTTTATACTTGGTTCGCCCATGGGGGGGGGCCGCGAGCCGCCCTCTCTCTCCACTCCTCCCCTGCCGTGGGGAAGGAACCACCCATCCTCCTGGCATGCCTGATGGCTTGCCAGGAGCCCACTGCCCTGCTAACCCACTCTCTTCCCCACAGTCCCGCCTGGTTCGCTCGTCCTGGCCGCTCGTGGCCAACCCATCGCTCCAACCCCCCCTCTCCCCCTGGTCGACAGGTAGACAGGTGCAGATTGGGGGCCCCAAAGGCTCAAGATCGCCAGCGAGGGAGAGGCAGGATAGGCCAGGGCCCAGCCCTAGCCTCCTCTCCCACCTGCGCTCCTGCGCTGGCCTCCAGGAACCTCCAGGGTCGCCAGCAGGCAGCTGCAGGTCTGTCGCGGGCACGCCATCGCGCGTGCCGCAGGAGAGAGGAGAGGGAGCGCGGAGAAGAAAAATAGGTAAGCCCAGCACCTGTTTATTGTTTACAGGAGAAGTCGGGACGTTGGGACTGAGGACGCCGCCAGCCCGGCTGGCGTAGGAGGAAGGGGGAACGGATCACCGGGGGGGGGCGGGGACGCGGGCCACCGGACCATATCTAAGCCCTTTTCCCCTATCCCCCTAGTAGTGCACGGGGGGAGTCGTATGATGGCGGGGGGAAAAGGGCCGGGGGAGTGGGGGTGCAGAAAGTTTTGCTGCGTGAGTAGAAAGTAGAGGGTCCACGGCCGGCCGCGTGTGCGGTGAGACGATTAAGAAGTTTATTTAGTGGCAGAAGCAGTAGTGGTACAAACTCAAAGTCTCATTTGTACTTTTTTCATGTCGTACTTTATTCATGCAGCAAATGACAAGTGAATGATGAATGATGAATGATGATGATGAATATATCTGTGCCTGTGCGTTTGCATTTAGTCATTAAGTCGGCCCGACTGGCGACGGGGACTAGCAGCCGCGAGGCGCGAGCAGTGACGACGTGCCCGTCGAAACTTTCTCTTTAATCTTTACTCACTAATCCTAATCAGAGCGAGGTGAGCATCTCGTTCGAGCTTCCGGCAGATGAGAATCTCGTTCGAGCTCGCCGGCAGCTCGAATGCCTATTCCGGGATATCGGATATCCTCGCACATCCTGCAAATGTTCCGGTAGGTTCGGGTTCAAGGTGCGGAGTCGTCTACACCCCTAGCCGCAGTGTGCGACCACAATCTCACTATGAGGTCTCAGAGGAGAGGCGATGGAGATCATGCGGAGCTCAATGAGACGCCGATACACCGGCGCTGCCTTCTAGCGATCGCCGATATCTCCGTGGTTGCGTATAAGGCCTCCCGTGCCCGACGTTGATTGGGAATAATCCCTTGTATTGGGGGGGAGGGAGACGATCTTACGTTGAGAGGAGAGCTGGCGGGTCGGGGAGGGGAAGGGGGTTGGGTTGTCGGGCAGAGCGATCGAGAAGAAGGATGCTGCTCCTCGGCCGCCCGCTCGACCTGAACGCGGACCGCAGCCCAGGTACCCCGTCTCAGAGGGCGTCGATGCAGTGCGAGCCGCTTCACCACCACGATCGCGACCCCCACCTCGAGCCCCTTCCTCAAGAGGACTCCCACTGGCTGCACCACCTCGACGCCTTGCTCTGCGCAGACGGCGTCAGCAGCCAGCTGATCGAGGCTGACCGCGCTGAAGAGCTGGAGCAGTCACGTTGGCTCGAATACAAGAACCATTGCCACGCACCGTCTGCATCGAGTGGCACGCGAATGCCCGTGCCGCCGATCCGACCGTCCACGTACTCCAGCATCAACAGCGCCTTTCCCGAGCCACACAAGATCAACCGACTCGACCTGATTGGTCGAGCCATTGACCTGGAAGACCGGTGTAGCCCAGCTTCACCGCCTATGGAGGTCACCATCCTCAGAAAAAGCCCGTCGGCCGATCAGACGACGTCCGGCTCGCAAGACAAACTCGCCACTTGCAGGGTAAGCAAACATGAGTTGATGAAAGTCGCAGCACATCTGAACGCCGACGTCAAGATGAGCAAGGGGCGCAAGCGTATGGCCACAAGTGCGATTCAAGCTCCAGATGCCAAGTCCGCACGGATTCGTCGGTGCCAGATCCTCACGAGCAACGAGAACACTTGCGGGTCTGCCGAAGCAGAGGCAGCCTTTACCTCTTCACAAGAGGGGTTTCCGAGATCTCGCGCAACCTTTGAGTACTACGCCGATTGCTGTCCGGCGCCCATGCCCGCGTCGATTGTCCCATTCACTCCTGCAATAGACGATGCTACCAGAAGATCGTGCAGTCTCTCCTTACAATCTCCGCATGCTGACCCGAAGCCGATGTTGGTTAGAGCCACTCAGACACCAACGATGACCGTACCTGAGGTTGTCGGGACGAGTTCAAGCTCGGGTGATGTGCGTCAGACGGCAAGGCGGGAAGCATTGGCCGGCAGCGATGCCGACTCCCTGGATGGTGACGACAGCTTCTTGAAAGCGCGCGATGCCTGGGAGCAGCTGATCGCTTCGTTGCCGGTGAAGACATCCGGCCGAAAGGCATGGCTGCCCGAGCCTGACCTCTTCTTCAACGCAGTCGATCAAGGCATCTTTCGTGACACTGGCCGGCAGCTCGAGCAAGAGTACGTCCTTTGCCGCGCCGAACAGGCTGCCGGCGGCGGGCGCGAGCTGTGTAAGAACTTCGTGTCCAAGCTTCGCCAGGTGGGAATCTCCTATCTAGCGCATCTTGCATCGCCTCCTACACCGACGGCCACATCGGCTGTGCGAGCCGTCCAGCTGCAGCACGCAAAGCTGCGGACGAAAGATGATGTTGCAGCCTGCGCCGCGAGTGCACCACCCTCTATGGCGCCCATGTTTGCCCTGGAGGAGCCCTCCGAGTCTGGCAGCAGTGCGGCGCCTTCGAATCTTGATACTGACGAAACATTTGAGGATTTTATTGCTCCACCTGTCTCCTACTTCACTTGGACCGACCTCGAGGAGGCCATCTTCGACGCACTTTCAGCATGATATTGAGTGCTTCATACTCCGCCCAACGCCACTGTGTGTGCGTTTTCAGCCGAGGTCTTGTGTGTCGAGAAAGCATACGATCATCGCACCCACACACTGTTTACTTGAGAGTGCAAAGTGGCTATCATTTTTTCGAACAATACGATGTCCTATCTATCTACTTCATTGAGAGCATGGGAAAGAAAGTGCTAGTGATACAAAGTTCAGGTAATAGAAAGAAAGGACACCGCTCACTAGGACCGCCACAGGCTGCACCAACTTAATCAGTAGTTTGCTTCAACCATCGCCATCGCTAATAACGATAGGGTCATGGAGCGCGCGCCGCTCCCCTCTTCTCTTGCCTGCTGTATCCAGGCCGCCAGCGCGGGCGATCAGCACATGGACACGCCGCTATCGCCGAAGCGGCCATGCCCACACGACCCGCTCATCTAGGTACACGCAATCGCCATTGCTGTCGACTCCAGAATACCCCGAACAGCGCGACCGGGCACCCGCCATGAAGGCGCGGGACTTCTACCGTCCCTGTTCTACACTTGACACTTGTGACTTTGTCGTATTCCATACGATGACAGACTTTTACTTATAACCTGTGGGTTATTTTAAGCCTCAAGGTCTCGTCGATTGGTATACCGCCTCTTCTCTTACTTTCTCTCGATGTCATCAAATGTTCCATGACTGTCTTTTGTCTTCTCTCCATGTATCGGTCGTAGCTCCCCAGCAAGGTCTCATGCGCACCATACACGGCTCGCACACGGCCGATTCGGCCGTCAGAATCTGAGACGTAAAGACTCTGAGATAAGGTGAGGATCCGACGCGGACGGTCACGAGCTACGGCAACATTGAGGATCCACGAGAGTTCGCCTTTGTCTTCAATGGGAAACCTATCGCCGAGATCGTGAACGAAACGAGCGCGGAGGCCGGAGTCATTGTCGACGATGAGGGCGTCGTCCACGTACAGGTGTCGCAGGAGCGAGAAAGCCAAGTGGCAGCAACCAAGGAGGTGATGGAGGGACTCCATGAAAACTCCAACATAGGAGATGGAGGAGTAGATAGCACGTGAGTGGCGGCGGTGGCGAGTGGCGGCCCGACGAGCGGCACGTGATGAGTGTGGAGGCCCAGATGGGACAGAATGGAGGGCTCCATAGAATGACAGCTGGTCAATGAGGGCCTGCAACCATTTATCAGAGAAGAGAGGTCCACCCCATCCCAGAAGGGAGGGAGTGAGGGGTGTTGGCTGAAGTGAGAGTGAGAATTGCGTGCAAACGCGCATAGGAGAGAGGTTTAGGAAACCGCGAGATTCCTCTTGCGTGTTTATGATGGGGGAGAGATTTTCACCAAAGCTAGAGACCTGAGACATAAGGGAAAGGATAGAGGGAGAGGAAACACCTCCTCCATGCCAATGGGCCTTGGGGAGGAGATGTAAGAAAGGAAGAGTGGAACGATAAGGCGATGCGCTTTGGCGTTTTGGTGAAAAGACGCCGGTGACGGCGTTCTTCGACACGAGTTCATCGCAGATTTTTGCAGAGGGCTCACCCTGAGGCAGACAGAAGGGGCAGGGGAGGAAGAGGGCCCATCCCACTGCCCCCAAGGTCTCCCCCTTGGTGCAATGGGATGACGCTCGCTTGCGGTGAGGTGCGCATGCTGCAGTTCGAGGCTCGTCGAGTGCGATGAGCGAGTGCGAGTCTGGCAGGGACAGGCAGGCAGGCATGGGCAGAGGCATGGCAGTGGCACACACCTGGGTGGGAGCTCCATATCGCGCTGGATGCCAGGAAGCAGCCAGGGCGGCAACAAAAAGCAGGAGGGTCATGACAGACAGTGAGTGAGACAGTACTCCAGGGGTGGAGTTTAGAACCTGGGACACTGGTGGCACTGCAGATCTCACGAAGATACCTTTGGGCCACGGGGTCTCAACAACACACCCTCTAAGCACAAAGCCTTACATATACCCCACCGCGGTTCTTTGGATAATGCTTTGAGACAAACAGGAAGGCGCGCGAGGGGAGAGAGAAGGAATCGAGAATATAGGGAATCGGCGGGTATTGTCTTAGTATGAGCCGATGAAGCGTCGTGGGTGTTGATGAAGGTGAGATTCCTTAGATGCACTAAGTCGATCTAGAGTGAGCTGAGATCCCCAAGATGAAGGCGAGGTCTAGAAGTCGATGTGCAAATGACTCGGGAACCCTAGAACTCGATGTGCATCAACTGCAGATGATTATGTGGAGAAGAGTCTGGGAGGTGGTGCACATGATGAAGGAGGCCGATGACTTGATGAAGAGGAATCCGGCAGACAAACTTATCGGTAAAGACGATTCTATCGGTGAGCCGGTAAAGACGATTCTATCGGTAAGCGGCAAGGACCGATGGATTGTGTTGGTAGATGACGGCACTCTGTGATAGCTACTAGTAGATTCAACATGTAATCTAGCCAAGCACCGGCCTGAAAGCTTCAGGCGTGATGGTTGCGATCGATTTCTGTGGGCAATCGTGTCGTGAATCACGATTGGACACTGGCTGCTTTGCGCTCATCACGAGCCAACTTTTAGAATTTTTGGGACACACAGATGGCCTCCAAGGCCATTCACGTTCGGAGACACACAGGTCGTGCCCGCCAAGCACGGGCCAGTCAATAGTTCGCCCGTTTCTATAGCACAACATCCCAGCATGGAGCACAAAAAGAAGTTTTGTTTTCGCGTTAACGTGCTGAATTGACGGACAGCCTCGTGTTTTCGAGCGTCTCACGTTCGATTTCGAGGGACAACCCCTCCTTTTCGCTCGATGGTTCGACAGTCTCATATGGTAAGACTGGTTGGCTACCGAAATATTGTCATTTGGGCATGCTGGTGGTCATGTACTGTGCTCATATGTGTCTTGGACTGGTGAAATGAAGCCTAAAATTAGAATTACTATGGTTATAATTTGGCAAAACTATAATCAATTTGATCTTTTTCTCCTGGGGCGGCGCGCGATGGCGGCCGCAGCGATGGTCGCTGGTCTCGCCAGTGGCCTCGCACGCGGCCTGTGGCCGCACTGGCGAGGGTCTGCGCGGCCACGAGGCCAGCAGGCACCCCCTCCCACCATACTGAGGCGGTGCCGCGCGTGATGGGCCAGCCCATCATGCGCAGCACCGTCATTTTGACGGCTCGCGGCCAGCCGCGCACTGCACGCGCGCGAGAGGCTGGCAGCAGATGCCAGCAGGGGCGAGGTGGAGGGCGCAGGCGACGCCGTGCGATCGCGCAGGGCTCTGTGCTGCCTGTCCTGGGGTAACAGTGCCCGGGGAACGCAGGCGCGCGTCGCACAGCGCGACCTGTGGTGCACTTTTGTGGTCGACGTCAATTTCGCACGAGCGCGAAAACGTTTTTGGGTCTGTGTGTCGAATGGCGTCGAAAATGTGCATATTTCTTATAAGATTCTGCCTAATATACCCATTTCCAGGGTAATTCCCTAAAAATCGCGTGATAAAACCTCAATCTTGACTTGGTGAATTTTCTCCCTTAGAAGTTAAAAGGCGTGTTTGACCGCCCTACCTAATAGGGTGTTCTTGTCTCCACGTTTCGCTCGCTATGTTCCGTTGCTTCTTGTTCCGATTCTGACTTCTGGTCAGCCCAGGTTCCAGGTTCCAGGTCTCTGTTTCCAGGTTCACCGCTCGACATCGGGAGACGTCTCGATCTTAGTCGGGGGGTGTCGCATTCATCTTAGATGATGCGATTTCCAGGCTCTTGTTTCCAGGTCCTTCGCCGTGCGGCCACACGGTGAAGCTCAGGTACATCTAGGTTGGTAGGGTTCGTCCCTAGCGACCTAGAATTCGGGTTCTCGTTTCGTTCCTTCTAGCCTGTTTGTCAGGTCTAGATTCCAGGTTTCCTCCTTTCGGGTAATCTTGACCCAAAGGAGCCAGGTCGCCTGTCACTCGCTGCGCGCTTGTCTCAGGCTCTCGAGTTACCTTGTGAAGGCTTGTTTAGCTTCTTGCAAGGCTTGTTGTTTCTTGTTGGGTTCCGGTTCTTTCTTGGGACCTGTTAAACTATTGTTATAGTTTGAACTATGGAGCGTGCCGCGACCGCTCCCGAGCCCCAGGCGACCCTCGCCACCGCGCCCCACCTGGGACGCCCCACGCCGCCCGAGGCGGCTCGTCAGAAAGCCCTCTCAGAGCCCATCCAACCCATCCAGACCACACCCGCGCAAGCGCGCGGGGTGGCGAGCACTGGCACCGAACAGGTTGCCACCATGGCTCTGCGCATCATGCAGGGGGTCTTGGAGACCCACCCCCTCCAACAGTGGGAAACCCTCCCACCCCAAGAGCACCTCATGTGGGAGGGCAGCTCAGCTGCCCTCCCCATGGTGGAAACCTCTACCATCAGTGCAGGCTAGAGACCCGGAACTAGAAGGCGCGTTGGAGGCGCAACCCCTGACGGCACGAGACGGAGCCGGGCCCGAGGTAGTGTACCAGGGCCGCACCCCCGACACCGAACAAAAAGGAAAGAGGGGGAGAAGGCGAGGGTGTGGGACGACGGGAGTTAAAGGCGATGGCGGGTGAGAGCGGAGTATGCCGTACTAGCGATAGGTGTGTAGCCCTGAAACTTCAGATTCTTTTTTTTTTAGATGTGAAACACGGCAGGGGGGGCCTCCAAACACAGCAAATACAAATACAACCTGTTTTTGGCTATTCTAGAAACACAGGAACCTCACAAACCCGGCATGCTGCTAGGGAGGGCGTTTGAAACACGGTGAAAACGGGATGTTTTTGGCCTGTGTACAAACACGGTAAACCCGTGTTTACCATGTAGGGTGGTGACAGAAAGAAGGAGAAAAGGTAGCTAGAAATAGAGAAGTATAACGTATAACAGTAGAGTTCTACTATATAGGAGTAGTCGAGAAGAGCGATGGGGTCGAGTGGGGGCGCTCCGTCCGTCGGCGGTGGCGTTGGGGCCCTGCCTGGGTCCCTGGGAGGAGCTGGCCGCGGTGCGAAGTATGGCAACGTGGCGGAGCGTCCTCTCGGTGGACTCGTTTATGCGGCTGGCGGCGGTGCGGGACTGGTGCGGGCGGCGGAGGCGGAAGGTGGCTTTGTGGGGGAAAGGCAAGGGGGAGAGAGGGAAGGAAGGAGAGGGGGGGAGAAAAGGGGGGAGGGAAGGGGAGGGGGGGGGGGAGGGGGGGAGGGAAGGAGAGAGGGAGGGAGAGAGATGGAGGGGGAGGGGAAGGGGGGGAGAGGGAAGGAGGGGACGGGAGGGAGGGAGGGGGAGGGGGAGGCGGAATCAAGGAGAGGGAGGAGGGGAGAGAAAAGGAGAGAGAACGGGAGGGAAGGGGCGAGGGAGAGAGCGAGGGAGCGATTACGAGGTGGAGAGACAGATGGTATGGTAGACAGGGACAAAGAGAGAAGCAGGGACGAGAGGAGCATGGCAGCGTGAGCGAGATGAATACGGAGACGGAGAATGGGAGGTTTGGGGAAAGAAGCAACAGTGGTGAGAGAGAGAGCGGGGATTGGATCGAGAGATGTGTCGGGAGAGAGACAGAGCGGCAAGATGAGAGCGAGCAGGAGGAGAGACCGGAAGTGGAAGTGGGAGTTAGTTCGATACAGTTGGTAGCAGCTTATGTTCGTGGCGAGGACAAAGGGTTGGCCCGAGCGAAGGAGCATACAAGAGAGTCAAAACAGGTGTGTGGGGGAGGTGAGGGAGAGGAGCAAGATGAAGGCAGCAAGGCTTGGGAGCGCGGGTGGCATAGCGGCGATCAGCGTGCGCCGCGTCGGTGGGCAGCACGGCTGCCGCCGCTCTCCGGTTCTACGCTCGACTTCCTCGGCACGCTGCCACGCACCGCCTCGCTCGACGAGCTGAAGGGCTCTCTTGAGCGCAGAGGACGAGCGATTGAGCGTAGAGGGAGGGAATCCCTCCGACGCGCCGACGAGAAGGCGCACGAGGTTTTCCAGCGCGCGCGCAGGAGGTACCTCGCGCACGAGCTTCTCCTGCTCGCCTTCTATCAGCGACGATCGCCAAGGGAGAGGTGAGGTGAAGAAAAAGAAGTAGTGGCAGCGACGGAGATGGCGAAGTGGGGAGGCTTCACGAGCTGTCGGCTGGAAAGCAGGGCCGCCGGCTTCTGCTTGCTGGCATGAGCGCGAGCCTGCTTCCTGCACGCACTGCCTAACCAGCCCAGGCTCGTCGGTCGTAGTGACCATCTCCGCCGCCCTCCCGCCCCTCCGACCAGGTGGATCGATCCCCTCGCACGCTGGCGCGCACTTTGGCGCCTCTTTGGCACCCTAGCACTGCTTGCCAACGCGCTCTTCTTCACCTCCGCTGCCTGGCTCCACTGGCGCTGCGAGATGGACCCGCTCTGCGACTTAAGCGGCGGCGTTTGCCCACACTGGTCGGGAACGGCGCCGGTGCGCGAGTTGCTTATTCCCATCTTTGCACAGTTGCGCGAACGGCAGTGGCCTAAACTTCCGGCGGCATGGGCGCAGATGCCTGGCCCGGGCATGGGCTGCCGGCGCGCGCTGGGCGCGCTCATCAGCGGCATGGCCGTGCAGGGATTCTCGCTCGCTGAGCTCGCACTCGGTGTCAAAACAGCGACACTGTACGGCGGCATCTTTGGCAGCTCGCCATCCAGAGCATTGAAAGCAGCGCGCGGGCCGGCTGGCCGCAGTTCGGTCGGCTCGGTCCTAGGCGGGCTCGTGGGTGATGGTGGCGGCGGCCGGCGGCTTCACTACGGCACCTCATACGGCCGACTCGCGTGGGCTCTTGTCGGCCTCGACCTCGCGCTCGCGGTGCCATGGACACTCGCCATTGACCTATTATTGCTCGTGCCGTGGGAAAGCAGCCACGAGCCCTCCGTGATCAAGCGTGAGCGCGAGGCTTCGCCCATCCCCCGCTGGAGCCGTCCCTTCTTCCGCTGGCTACGTGAGCGCAGATGGTGGCGCACTGTCGTCGGCTGGCAGCGGCTGACCGCGTTACCACCGGCGCCGTACCCGGTGCAGTGGACGCTCGACACGATAGTCGTCCCTGCGTGGCTAGGAACTGGCCATGAAGCGACGAAGAAGCTCATCCGGCTCCTGCCTAGCATTGGTGCGTGCGCGGCGCCCCCTGCCAGTCCTCATACATGAGCCTCTATACTAGTCGCGCTACTGCCACATGCGACTCCTCTGCCACCGCCTCATTTGCGCCGGCCGCGATAGCGCAGGTGATGCGATCCTCGAGGCCGAGATGTTGCAGGCCTTCGTGGCCTCTTTCTTTGCATCGGCCAAGATGCTTGTCCTCGTGGCGTCGATGGTGAAGGCGGCCCGTGTGCGCCGTCGCTTGGACGTCATGCGCAGGCAGAACGCGGCGCGCCTCATCGTCACCGGCCTGCGGCGCGCGGTCGCGCGCGCGCGCGTGCAAGGGCTACAGCGGCGGCTCGAGGTGGGAGCCACCGCGGCGGCCGTTTTGCACGAGCGCGCCCAGCTCAGGCAACGCTCTTGCCGCTCCGCGTCTCGAGCGGCTGCCGATGGCGCGCCGATCGTCTCTTCTGTCTCAGTGCCACACGAGCTGAGCGCCTACCTGCCCCATGAGCTACTCGCTGCCTGCTCGCCGCCCCTCGGCCTCGCCCCTCGCCCCGCCGGCGATCGGTCGTCCTCACCCCCGCACATGCCGGCGTCGTTCCAGCCGCCGCTCCGCGAGCAAGCAAGCAACTGCTTTCTCGGAGCCTCGCAAGTAACCGAAGATGATGACTGGGAGACGGTACTCGCCGCGTCGAACTCGACCGTCACCTCTGCCGCGCCGATGACGCCCTCTTGTGACATGTCCCCCGTCTCAACCATCCGGGAGAGACGTGTCGGGCTCCATTGATGAGACGGCTGTTTTTTGGACAGAGCGGGCCGCCCTCCCTCGTTGGAAGCGTCTCGGCGCACCTCTGCGAACGACCTTCCTCCCACGCAGCGCGTGAGCTCATCCTTTTGCCTCTTAAATCTACTCGATCTCCACCTTGGCCGCTCAAATGCCATCGGACTGAAGATGTGTGGCGTGAGCACAACGATAGTCTCCCCCTCGCTTGTACCGTTGCCTCAATCGTTGCCGTGGAGAGTGAACCTTGAGCATGTGGAATCGGCGCGCCGCGACCGACGGGGTTAAAGCTCTTGCAACCATCGATGGCGACTTGCGGCGCGCGCAGGATCCTCCGCTCAAGTATGCTGGTCGTAGAGTCGCCGGAGCGCTGCACCTTGAACTGCTAATAGTAGATCCGTTGGTCGATTCTTGGGTGGTCTATGGGCAGGCGCTATTTTTGACGGTGGTGAAAGCACCTCCTGCGTCGTGGCATCAACAACCAGTCTGCTCTCACTATCTACATCGGCGCCATAAGGCACCCGTTCGTCTAGATTGAAGTGATAGCTAGCGGGATAGGAGGGGCTCGGCGCATGCACACGCCATGTTTGAGAATATACCACTCATATGAGTATTCAGACGGTTTTGGGTGGCTCCCCGCCCGTCGCCGGGGATGGCGCACGGCGCGAACTTGCGCTCCGCGCCCCTTCCGCACTACGCACTTCGACGAAGCTAGTTAGGAAGTAAAGGGCGCGGCGTCGATGGCGTCGGCGCCGCTGCTCGCCTCGTGGCTGCTCGAGGCTGGCGAGGGCTTGGAGGGGGTGCTTGGGGCGTGTGAGTCGTCGTTAGCGAGTCTTGTGACTGAGCGGCTTGAATCTATCGAGCATGCGTTGCACGAGAGTGAGCAGGAGCCCCAGCTGCCCACGGCGCTTCTGCGCAGAGAGGTCTGGCGCTCACTTTTCTTCTCTCTCCACGGCTCTCAGCCGCACTCAAGGCTAGTGCGGCTAGGTTTGAGCAGTCTGGCCTCAGCGGGAGATGCCGCTGCCGCCGCCGCGCTTGGAGAAGGCGCGTCTGCACTTGTAGAGAGGGTGGTAGGTGAAGCGGTTGCTGAGCGGCTGGCAGGAGGCAGAGGGGCTGGGGAGAGGTTGCTTGCGCTCGGCACGGCGGACGAGGCGAGCGCGGCACACGCGGCGGTGGTGCTCGGCGGGCTGGTTTCTGCCGCGTTACGCTCCGACGGCGACTCAGCCGTGAGCCCCGAGCTCCTCGCGATGCTGCAACATGCTCGTGCTGAACTGGCAGCGGCCGCCACGGCGCGCGGGCTCGACGTGCACCGGTGGGAGCTGCTCGCGAGCGGCGTGCCCGCACACTCGCCGTTCATGGCATGTTGCCTTTCGATCCTTAAAAGCGATTCTCTCTCGCCCGCCGACGTCGCCTCGCTGCATACGCTCGTCAGTCGGTGCGATGATGATGAGCTGGAGACGGCCGTCAGCGTCCTACGCTCACCATCGCTACTCCGGCCGCTCCTTGGCCCCTTCTTTGGGGCGCGCGCACGCGGCGCGCGGAAGCCCGATGTTCCACAGGGGGAAACGCGCGACGCGCTACTTAACATCTTGGCGATGGTCTCGTCGGGCCAACGGCAGACGGGAAAATCGGACGGCGCTTGGGAGCTATCGCGCAAGGCTATCGCAGAGGCGTCTATTGTTTGCATGCACGCACCGCTGGGCGACCTCCTCGCCTACGCGCCGCTTCTCTTCCACACGGCTGCCGACGCAGCAGCCGGAGTAGGGCTTGTGTTGTGGGCTCACGCAGGCCTCACGTCGATGCACGTCGGTGGCGGCGCCTCGCTAGACGTTGACGTGGCGACACTCCACCTCGCCGTGCTTATGGAATGCGCAGGGCAACATCCGGCACTTACGCGTCAGGCATGCGCCGTGCTCGCTGCTTGCCTGCCACTCGAGGCTGCAGAGTCTGAGGACTCCCTCGCCGGTGCGACGCTCAAACGCAAACTGCTCGACTGCACTCTCGAGCTCCTCGTGCGCGGGTGCGTGGCGCCTGCAATGGAGGCGCTACACGCATTTGTGGGCAATGCGACCGACCGCTCCCTCATCCGCCACGTAGCGCTGCGGCTTGTTGCGCTAGTCACGCTGCCATGCTCGGAGGACTTCGCGCGTGAGATGATGCGGCTACTCTCCTTGACGCGGATGCGCGAAGCCGTGAGCGCAGCCGCAGCTGCTCAGCGCCAAACCGTGAGCGACGCAGTGCGGCAACTGAGCGGAGCACACCCACAGCTGGCCGAGGCGTCGGCATGGTTCGCAACGGTGGAGGCTAGGTGAATGTGGCTGAAATTATGTAAAGGAGCACCGTTGCAGAAGCCCCATCAATTGGCGGGCGTCTCGATTGTGTGGTGCGTGTGGTATATTTGGCTCGTGAAGGCCTTACATGTCCGAAGCGGCGCCAACATCGCTAACATGCGGGCATCAAGATCAAGAGAAGCAAGGCGCCTTCACCTTCACGCTACTAGTAGTTCAGTCAAACGCTCACTTCAATCTTCATTTATTTTCCGTGAAACGAAAGCGCACACCATATCGCATCAATGTACACAATGTACATCAGCATCAACAATGCTCAACTATCGTTAAAGCGTTGAAAACATAGGGCCATGCGGAGCGCGCGCCTCTCCCCTCCTCCTCTGCTGCCCGCCCCGCCGCGACGAACGATCAGGCCATGACAAACGATGCGCCGCCGAAGCGGCCGCACGCATGCAACCACGCCGCACAGGTGCACGCGAGCCTCGGCCCGTGCCACCACCCAAAGACCGAGTCTGGCCAAAAGCCTACCAGCTAGCCCACACGCCCCCACACGCGCCACACTTCCCCTCTCCATCAAGCCATCTCAATTAAGTTTACACTTGGTGCACCCATGGCGGGGCACGAGCCCTCCCCCCCCTCTCCACTCCTCCCCCGCCATGGGGGAGGAACCGCCCACTCTCCTGGAATGCCTGATGGCTTTGACGGATCGAGCATGACCATGGGCTCGATATGCGATGATTCGGAAGGGAGGCGATCGGCGGAAGGCGCGGCGAAGGAGGCCGGGAGTGATGGAATGACGGGCTGGACCACCTCCTCAGCAGAGGAAGGCGGGAGGACGGGCTTGGGCGAGGGCGAGCGCGACGACGGAGCGGACATGGCTGGGCGGATCGGGATGGATACGGCATCCAAGCTGTATCTATCGCGGCGATCGCCGTAGGAGAGGCGGCGTTGCTCGGGTGCTGCCCTGGCATCGCACGAGAGCGACTAGGTTGCGATTGCGAGGCCTGCGCTTCGCGAGCTCGCGCTAGAAGGGCGGAGGCAGAGTCGTGGTGTCGGTGAGATGCCGAACGGCAGTGGTCCAAGACCACCGGCATCCACTGAGATGCCATCGCCCCCGCGATGCCCACGTAGGTGCGGCTCCGGAGAGCGCCGCGATGAGGGGTCATGGGCAGGTTAGCCATCACGGCCTCTCGGCCCGGAACAATGCACGTTGGTTGGAGCGGAGGGAGGCTCGCGGAGAGATATAGTCCTGTAGCTTTCGTGTGTCCGGTGCCGTGCTGCCACAGGTGGACGTATTGCGTAGTTTCGATACCGTCCAACAACGCCTTAGCGTAGTAGTGCATCTTGGGGTTCTCGACTGCCAGGAATGGCGCTTTAGCCTCCAGGCGGCGGCGAAACTGAGCGGCGGCGGCGGCGGTGTTGGCGAGGCGCTCGGGGTTGGAGTGAATCCACCTCAAGCCGGCGTTAGAGAGGTAGGTGCACGGAGGGTGGGCTATGACGAGGTCCCACCCGAGATCTTGAACGAGATCCGCGTTCCCTTCGAAGTGCGGAACATATTCCACTTCGGACGGGCACAGGTCGCGGCGACGGACGATCCGACGGGGCGACAGTTACGCACAAGAATAAGGAGGGAATCTTTCGAAAACCCTTAAGCGATTTGATGAAGACCGAAGTAAAATAGCGCCACGATATAATTCAACGGCCAACACCTGAGGGGGAATCAGGGTCACACATGGGGGCGGTTCCTTGCACCGGCGATACCTGATCGCGCGACTTAGCCTAAAACGCGAGGAGCACACAAGGAGGTAAGCCAGGTGAGTGAGGGGCAAGCAGGCGGCAAGGGAGGCGACAAAGGAGGCGAGGGCAACAAGGGCGAATGGACGAATGTAGGATCCTGCGACGGTGACTAGTGACTAGCCTGCAAGGAGGGGACATAGAAACGCAGACAACTTCTAAAACAAAAAGGTCGATCGCGGATGCGACAGGCTTGCGAGGAACACATTGCCTTGCTGGCCCATCATTCAGCTCACCACAGGCACGCCTGAATCGCCCGCCTGGCCTGTCGTGGCCAGCCAATCCCTCTGACCAACCCTTCCTCAGGAGCACATTGCCTTGCTGACCCATCCCTCTGCTCCCCACAGGCACGCTTGAATCGACCGCCTTCGCCTGTCCGTGGCCAGCCGATCCCTCTGACCAACCCCTCCTCCCCATGGGCCCCCCTGATCAGGACCCCCCAGTCGATCGGCAGGGGCTCGAGAGCCAGCGATGGAGAGACAAGAGGGGCCAAGGCCATGCCCCAGCCTCACCTCTCACCTGCCCGCTGAGCTGCGCTCCTATCGCATCCGCGATCGACCTTTTCGTTTTAAAAATTGTCTGCGTTTCTATGTCCCCTCTTTGTAGGCTAGTCACCGTCGCAGCATCCTACATTCGCCTTCTTTGCCCTCTCCTCCTTTGTCGCCTCCCTTGTCGCCTGCTTTGCCCCTCGCCTGGCTTATTACCTCCTTGCGTTCTCCTAGCGTTCTTAGGTTAAGTCGCGTGTTTAGGTATCGCTGGTGCAAGGAACCGCTCCCTTGTGTGACCCTGATTCCCCCTCAGGCTGTTGGCCGTTGGATTATATCGTGGCGCTGTTTTTACTTCGGTGCCTCCATAAGACATAAGAGGGGGCCGGGGCCGGGAGCCGGGAGAGGGGGAGGGAGGGTGCCCTCCGCCATGAAGTCACATTCCGTCGAATACGGGACAGACTCGTCTTTCGACGGAACGCGACCTTGCGACTCTATTTCAGGTTAGGTCTATTTGTAATAGTGTAAAATTGTAAACCTTCACTCCACTGCAGTTATGGCACCTACCACAAATTCCTAGGGGACCCGGCATAGTTCACAGGTACCTGTACCTGTGCAGGTACCTGTGGAACAACTTTGATTACATCCTAGGGGATAGCCTCGACTCCGTGCTCAGTATGCCGTTGCCAGCATTTTTTGGACAAGCCACACCTCCTTGTCCAAGAGGCCCATTGCGTTCGCTCTGGCTGCCAGCCTTACTCTGCGACGTCGCGACGGGCGGCGGAGTAGTGGAGGCAAAGGACATGGTTGGTGCGGCCAAATAACGAGGAACACGCTCGCCTTGAGGGCTCACAATGCGCGAGGCGCGCTCCAACCAGAGAGCGGTCGTGGAGGGTGAAGTTGCGCGGGGCATGAACGACGCGCTTAATTGGGATTGGTTAGAAGACTCCTGTCGAGGAGATGCACCCACGTCGATCGATGAATCGAGCGCAGGCTCACAGTCGAGACTAGTAGCGAGACTTGAAGGCCACGCCACTTCTCCTTCTCTTGGCGGTGCGTTCTCGAGGAAATATGTGTGCATCTCTCCCTTACCCTTGATGATGCGGAGCCCGCACGACTTGGCGCCGAAGCGGTCCTTGAGGAGGTTATACGTTGACTGAGCGACATAAGGCAGGGCACAAGCGTGATGTGAGCGAAGAATCCCCGTCATGCTTACAAACTTTAAACATGCGAGGTCCCGCGCGACATGTTGTTCGTTGTCGAGGAGGAAAGCCTTCTCTCACCGCTGAGACCCCCGCCCCCTGCTTCACCTCAAAAAACTTCCTCACCGAAAGCACGCGCAAGAGCCGGACGCTCACCTGGGAAACATGCACACGACCCGGTTCCGAGTACGCACACATACGTGCAGCAGTATTGACGGCATCACCACATAAATCATATTGGTACGTCTTATGGCCGATAACGCCAGCGATGGCAGACCCCGAGTCGATGCCCACCTATCGGAAAGAGAATGAAGTGCACTTTTTGAGGAGCGCGCGACTTCAGGGGTAGGCGATCAAACTGATGGCCCCACTCAATCCAAGCTGGTGCAAGATGGCGAGGAAAGACAGGCAGTGGTATACGGGGTCGGATTAGAAGCCGCCAGATCCCGTGCTGACGAGACCATGAGGCGCAAATGCCTGTCGCACTCAAGCCGCGTGACCTGCACTGTGAACTGAGCCCCCCGCAAAGCTTGAGCGAGTCCTGGCTGCCTCGCATCCCTCAATTGAAGGTTAATAACGGACATGATGTTGATCATCGCGAAGCCGAAGCCGGCGATAGCGGCAGCACGATCATGTGCAAGCGGTAGGAGATCGGGGTCGGGCAGACCGGCGGCGACCAGGTAATACTCGTTAGCAGTCTTGCGCACCTGCACGTGAGTTGGTTGTTATGGCAGCGATCATACACGGGAAAGACTTGACTGCACACCATCCCTCCCATTATGTACTGAAGCATGACACCCACAAAGGCCCTGGCTGGCAAGAGCAGATGGCATGTAGGACGACCTCGAACCTTTTGAAGTTGAAATACGTCCGCCAGGCGGTCAAAACGGTCGAACATGCCTTGAAGAAAGCCAATGACCTGAAGTCGGAAGGTGGCAATCGTGTGTCATCTCTCGCTACACGCGCGCATGGTGTTGCGCAAGTAGGACGCGGCCCCTGGAAAAGGCCAGAAGGGCTTGAGCGCCTCGTATTTCTCGCCGGCATCTACGCATTATGCTTCATTGCTCGCCTCAGAGGGCTCCACATCGGAGTCGTTGATAAGCTGCGAGAGCCCACCAATCTTGGCGAACAAGAAGGAGCAATCATGGAACGTTTCTGCTAATTGCGATGGTCGTGGAGGTCGGATCCTCGGTTCAGATAGAGCGAAGTGCCGGCCGTCCCTTTCACGTGCCTCTTCGCTACTTTGTGCGCCCGACTCGGCATGTAAAGCGGACACCTCGTGAGACGGCGACCTATGCGTGCCTAAGGGCTTGGCTTCCTCTCTAGCGATTGCTTCAAGCGAGCCGAGCGAACCGACGAGATGTGGGGGCAAGATAGACTTGAGAAGGCGATCACATGAAGCGGTCTCCTCCTCGATACACCGCATCACTGCCCGTTGCTGAGCCTCGAGCAAGAGGTGGCGCCATAGCTCCCGGCGGTGCGACCTGCAAAGGGTATATGATGCGAGGGAGGAGCAGTGAGAAAGCATGCTCGCGCATTGGTAGGATGACCAATGGGCAGTCAGTGCCTCCTATCGTTGTGCGACCGATTGCCGCAAGTGGGCCTCCTCGCCGACGCGGGCGACGTCGGCTCTAGAAAAATGCATTGTCGACCGGCCAAAAGGATAAATGTGCGGCCTGAGCCCCTGGGGCGCTGCGGCTACCAATGATGAAGAGCGCCGACAATGTGTGCAAAGAGCAGCATGACGGTCATCCGCGTGAGCTCGAAGACGACGAAATCGTCTAGACCGGGTTGCTGATGGGGTGAGGGATGGTATGTCGGGGAACCTAGTGAAGGGCACTACCTAGCATAGAAGGCTTGAACGAGAGGGATGCGAGGCAGGGCTCGGGCAAGTAGTACGTGTGGTCATTAGGCGTGGCCATGAGAGCATAGAAAAACGACAATGAGGATCGTTATGGATGAGCGCATAGCAAGATGCTCGCACTCGCTAGAGGGGTTGTTGACGGAACGGGGCTTCGCGGGCGAGTCCGCCGTGTGGGGCAGATCTCTAGACTTAGATACCGCGTGCAGGCGATGGCGCACCTGTGGTTCGACTCCAGAATGAAGTTGGTCGTGCCAGAACGAATCAGCCTATCGCACGGCAATCGGGCAGTATTCAGAATGGAGGCGTGCATGAAAAGATCTCTAGGCGTTGCTCGTAAGGAGCTAGTTGGCAGGTGGATTGCCTGCCCGCACCTCCTTACTGGTCAACACGACGACTGCGACACTGACGACGGCAGAGACCGCGCCCAACAAAAATATGGGAAGATGGGTCAGGGCATAGTGGAAGAAGATGTGCCAAACGGCAAGCTCAGTCATATACTCGAATGGAAAGCCTTGGCAGAGAGTGATGTTGGACCCAAGTTCGACCTGTGCAGTAAAAGGGTGGGATGGCGAATTGCCTTGGCGGCATGGGCCTCGGCTCTTGACGAGCAAAAGCTGCGCGACGTCCATTTATAAGGGGCAAACAGCTGCACGGTGGGCGGGGTCTGTGATACAGGGGAGGCGGGGAGTACATTACCTCTCCGCAATAGAAGGCGAGTGCATCGCCTTGTACGAACCCAGAAGGCGGCGGCGGAGGCGGCGGAACGGAGACCCTTGTCTCTTCAGGGTTGAATTTGCCGAGGATTGAGCCAACAATAGTACAGTCGCCCTACAATGCCACCGGACATCATTTTATGTTGTAACAAAAAACTAGGAGTCGCGAGTGTAACGACCGATGCGCCGAGAGCACTTGGCGCCTTGAGGGGTACGTAGGCCCAGATCGCTTATATTGGGGGCGCATGGCGTCGTCTGCAACGGGTAAGCAATCCGGCTACAGACATAAAAAGTAGGCCCGGACTTCAACATGGTGCATCACCTGCGTAAACTCTCCGGACGGCGGCGGCGGCGCAAATCCCAACTGGGCAAGGACGTCAGAAGCATCTGCATCGCTCGCTCCTTGCAACCTGAGGTGGCGGCGGCACATGGCGTCGAGGTGAGCGTGTCCTCGAATGACGGTTGTCGCGGCTTGGATGGCCCTGATGCCAAGGCTACAAAGGCGTAAATAGCCCGTCACTGCGCTTATCCTCGCTTTTACACCCCTGTCTGCAACCGCACCTTCCAGCACAAGCGACGATCTTGTAGGGATCATCGCACTCTCTCACGTCGAGACCCACATGCGTTACGACGAAGCCCATTGCGATTGCGGGCAGCACAAGCAAGGCTCCCGCAGCAAAGGAGTTCCCGATGGCGGACGGCGTTCGAGCTGAAACGAGCCACGTGCGGAGCACCAGTAAGGCGGGTACGAGAAAGCAATACCGAACAAGCGGCAGCGGCCAGATTTGAGTGAGACCCATCCAGCGCACCTACCATTGCATCGATGTAAGGGTGGGGACGCACAGTCGGGAAGATTTGGTGTAAGTTGTAGGAGGAGCTGATGGCACGGGTGTGGTGCATGTGCTTATAGCAGAATGCCTGTGGGCCGGGACGAATCGCTCACTGAGAAGTGTGTGGCATCCGCCACGCCATAAACGGTCACCCAGAGCAGGAGAAGCAGCATATAGCGCATCAGGAAGGTGCGCGTATGCGCGTCGTTGACGCGACGCGCACCACCAAGATGCGCAGAGACGTCGGCGAGTGTAACGGCCGAGCTACGCCGAGCATCCTCCACGGCACCGCCAATGGGGCCGCTGGGGCCACCGCCGCCCGCACCCGGATCGCCGAAACCTTCGTTGCCTCCGCCGCGCCCTCCGCCTGTCGATACCGGCACCGAGTCTGCCGTAGCAGAGAGACTCATTGCGAGGCCTCTGGCACTGCCAAGGCCTAGACCAGAGCCCCCCCATCCTCGACGGAGCGTCGACGTATCGTGCCGCGGGACCTTGACAAAAAAGTTGGTCTCATCAACAAAGCACCCGTGCTCATGAATCTCCGACGAGTCGAGGCGCGTCTTGGCCGGTAGACGAGCGTGGGTGCCAACACTGGCGGAAACGGCGCTTTGTCCTCTAGCGCTTGCAGCTGACACTGCGCTCTGACCCCGCAGGCTTCCGGCGCTTATCCCACCAATGAGCCCGGGGGCTGACGAGGCCACGCTCGACATGGCGTTGCGAGGTGTCTCAGTGTCGGCTCCTTGACTACTGCCGGGTTGGTTCCACGCGGACGTGTCAGGGCCCCGATTGTGACTCGTGGCAGGAAAGCCAAGAAACGACAGTGGAAAGGACGCTCCACAAGACGCCGCAGAAGACGCGGTCGATTTTGCCGCCGTGGTGCGCCGGCCCGGAGGCGGAGCAAGTCGCCCAGCCGCGTCCGGTGCAACCTCGCACACTAAGCCGTGCTCAGCCAAAGGCGGCGCATGACAGGGCGCCGAGGCCCGAATCGTGGCCGCCCGGAAGGGGACTTCCGCAGCAATCGCGTCCGCCGCGCTGTGGCGCGGTGCGGACGGCGCCTGACTTGCGCCATCAGCTGTCGTAGCGCGTGAGGCCCCACTAGAACCAGGTGCTATGTCTCTTCTTGCGGTAGCGCCCGTAGAAGGTGGAGAAGGCGGAGGAGAACTGGCCACCACAATTGGGCCCACATTAACGACGGGGCGCATGGCGTCCTCGAGGGTTGCAGCGTTAGTCATTACGGACATTATTTGACGCGCGCGAGCGAGGAGCGCTTCCGCCGACTCGGAGAGCCAGGAGGAAGAAGGCCCGGCTCCGGAAGGTGGGTCTCTGGACGATTGCGCCTCACGGGACAGATGGCCATGCCGCTGGTGAGGGGCGCGCGCCTGGTCCTCCTCCGTCGAGGAATCGCTGTCTTGCTGGCTGACATAGCCCGACTCCGTGAGCCGCCTGCCCAGGATTCCCGCAGCAGCCGATCGCGCCGAGAGTGAGCGCGCGCGCGTCGCCAATGGGGGTGCGGTGCAACGGCTAGGACTCGTTGTTGGCGAGGCTTCGCCGGCCCCATAGCCAGGAGAGGTTCTCCGACGGCAAGCTGGAGTCAGATTAGCGGGCGGGTGGGGAGCAAACAAGTCGTCCATGGTGGCCAGGATCGGGTCGCCGACGGAGTCCGGCTCGCCGGCTTGCAGGCTGAGGAAGCGGCTGAGCCGTCGGTTGGGAGGGTCTGCGTCGCGGAATGGGCGCATAAATGACTCGGAGGATAAGCGGACGCGGGGGAGCGCGGTCTTGACTAAAGGGGGCAAGGCGCCCGTGGCGCCGCGCAGATCGCCCTCCACGTGCTCGCCGCCGTTTCCTTCGTCGGCGTTCGGCTGAATGTTCAGAACGACGGACCGGCCGCAGTGCCGATCGCAGCCTCCTGCCCCCTCGCTGCTCTTCCGAGCCCCAGCGGCTCGCCGCTTGCTCGACTCGTCGTCATACGAACCGCACGAGCCGCGCTCGGTCGAGCCTCTAACGGGCCAGGATACGCGGCGGTTCGTCCTACTGGCTGCTGCGGCAGTAGTCGGAATGCCGCCATTCGGAATGCCGCCCGTGGTAGAGAGCCCACCCCTGCGCACAAGGCCACCGGCGGCACTGCCTCTGGCGGGGCCCACGGCAGCCGCTCCCAACGGAAGAGACGCGAAGTAGGTGCGCTCGATCTTGAATTTTTGCCGGAACTCGGCGTCCATCACAAGGGCGGGGGTGAGGTCGAAGCACCCTCCTCGCAGCCAGCCGTCGGTGCCGTGGTCTGCGGCGCCGTTGGCAAGGGCGCCACCGCTGCTGCTGGAGACAGCATCGGCCTCGAGCCCCTTGGCTGCGGCGGCGGAGTTCGAGGACTCAGAGGATGTCTTTTGGTAGGAGGAGCGAGCCGGTTCGAGCATCGTCGGGCGCGCCGGCGAAGAGGTCGAGACGCTCGCGGACCTCGAGTTGAGGCTGGCAAATGAGCAGAAAGGAGGCGCTTGGCGAGAGAGGCGAGGGACCTGTGCGCACGGCAGAGAAGGCTCAACCCCTCCTCCATTGGCGGATCCTGGGCGTGGAGGGCGCATTCGCACAGGGTTGCGCGACCTCAGGCCGCCAGGGCCGGTAACGCGACGCGCCTGTGCTAAGAGTACGGCTGTCGCGTCCGAGAGGTGTACGCGGCCCTTGATTCCCGTCTCCTCCATTTTCACAGCGCCGAGCATGGCGCGCCCCCACATATCGAAGTGAAAACGAACGGTTCCGATGATGCCGCCAATGGCGGTGCCTTAGGAACGAGATTGGATGGAGGGCGTGGGTTGCGAACGGTTGTTAGGGGTTGCCCGATGGGCGGGCGCGCAACCGGTGGCAAGTCCCACGGCGAAGTCTGTTAAGGCACTTCGCGCCGCCACCGCCGCTTGGCAAGTCAGCGCGCACCGGTGTGTACCCCCACACGGATGCCAATGTCCACCCCGCGTTCCTGAGCGGCGGCCTGTACCTCCTCGAGCATTGACAAGCCCATCGCCGTGACCCGACGCGCAGCCTCCGCCGCGTTTGGCGCCTCCCCAAAAGCGCCGCAACATACCACGTACGCATCGCCGATTGTCTTCACCTAGCGCGAGGTGAAGCCGGTGTGAAGGTAGTGGTGAGAGGGAGGGGGGGGGGCTAGCAGGCGGCGCAAGGAAAGGGGGGGGGGGGGGAGCGAGAGAGGGGAAGGGGGGGAATCGCACGACCGCACGACGGCAGATGCATGCACTACGAGTGAGGCGGCCGCACCTTGTGGGTCTTGTGCTCTTCTGTAAGCGCGTCAAACTTGTCGAAGAGGTCACTAAGCAGTCCGAGCACGTACTCAGCGGAGCGCTGCGCGGAGAGGTTTGTGAATCCGACCATGTCGGCTTGCAGGACAGTCACCTCGTCGTAGCGGTGCGCCACCTGTGACGCGAGACGGCCGGAATCGCAGAGGCGTCCGAACGTAGGGTGGGACGGGTGCTTCGACGCGCACCAAGGGCACTCCCAGGCCTCGGCGACTGGGTGCACTCTTTGCACGTGGGGCGGCCGATGCGTGCAAGCAGTGCGCGCCTGCGTCAAGCCCGAAGCGATGTCTCGAACAATCGGCGCCGGTAGTGTGTTGAGCAGCAACCGGTGGACACCGTCGCGGAGCGCCACCTAAGAGGTTCAAGGCGACGACTTGAGCGAATGGTGAGTGGGGCGGCAATCGCATGTGCGCCGCACAGGCCCATCCTGTCTCGAAAGCGCAGCACCGCAGACTGCTTGCGCTGTAAAGTGCGAGGCTTGATAGACACCTTGACGCCTTCCTCCTCTAGCAAGACACGTGAGGAGCGAAAATTGGCGCGATTCTGCGACTCTGCCAGGCAGGCGACCGTCATCCCGACCTGTGGTCCAGGGGCAGGGCGCAAAACTGGCATTCACCGGAGCACGCCGCGCCCTAGTGGTTGAGTTACACCATCAGCGGATGCCGCAGCGCGGCCAGCCGATGAGCTTGCGCTAGGCACTGCTCAGCCCATGAAAGGCTCACCAAGTTGACGACAATGCCATGGATCATAGTGGAATAGATGAGGGTGTTTCGGACCCTCCAGAACTTTGCCAGCGCAAGGCGGCAGCCGAGTAGTAGCCAGAAGGTGAAGGTGACGTGGCGTGCCTGCGGCAGCATCCGGGCACACAAAGGTGGAGCCGGCGGGAAGGGGAGGCACACGCGGCGACGTGCCGACGCCGCTCATGGCGTGGGCGGCGCGCTCTCCTGTAGGTGGGGGACGAGCACCGCGTAACCGACGATATGAAGCAGGACCAACAAGACCTGAGATAAGGCGGGGGCGCACTCGAATGCGTCATTGCAGCGCAACGGCGCGTCTCGAGCATCGCAGACACACGCCTACCGTGTGCGAGGAGGAGCCCTCGGTGGTATCGGCTGCGCTCATCATGACACCGTCGACAAAGAGCAGCACGAGGACGACAACCGAGTGCAGTCGCGGGTGCGACTTAAGGCCGGCGCGACCGCAGTATGCGAAGAGCGCGGCGATGCCCGAGGCGGCTGCCGCGAAGAGCTGCGTGTCGGGTGGGGGTAGGTGTGGGGGAAGCGTGGGCGGGTGGTGCGGCACCGGTAGACTCCACTGCAACGCTCAATCAGGGCGGTTGGCAAGAGGCTCCGCGGCGCACCAGCCGACCGAAGAAGAAGAGGATCGCATGTGGCGAGCCCGCTGCCACCTGCGTTGGCCCCGCCGCATCGGCTGCCGCATTAATTGAGAGGTACACGACCTCGCCGACCGCTTGCACTGCGAGGGCGCCGCACACTCGCGCAATGGAGCCACGGCTTGCGGCGATGGAGTAGAAAAAGTACTCCCACTCGAGCTCGCGCGAGAAAGAGGGCCAGACCACTAGCGCGAACACCGGTATCGCGCAGCCGCACTGTGTTGTCCCGCCCCACCGGCTCGTCTTGCGTTCGCGCTGAGTTCGCTCTCCCAGCCCGGCCTCGTCGCCAACAAGCTCGCCGTTCGAGATCCGCTGAACGGCCGACGGTTCGCGCTTCGAGGTGGTCAGGTGCATGTGCGCCGCCGTCGTGTGCGCCAGCCTTCGCGCGTAAATGAGCGTATGCGCGCGCCGCCAATGGGAGCCTGTGGGCTGTTGCGCAACGTCACGCGCGCTCGCCGCCCGCCCATGCTCATCCTGTGCGCCGGGGTTCTGCGTTAGCAAGGGGACAGTGCGCACTCAGAATCAGACGCCAGAGCAAAGCGTGCAGAGCTCGCGCACGGGCACCCTCCTCGCTGAAGAGCGGCGGGTGAGGTGGCCGGTGCGTGCAAGGCGGCCGTTGGACCTCGTGCCGACGCCCGAGCACTTGCTGCTGCCCGTCATCGTGATACTTGTGCGGCTCGTCCGTCGTCTGTTAGCAGATGAGCAAGCATTAAGGGTGAAGCGGGGTGAGAACCGTAGCGAGGGCGTGGCAGCTGGGTACAGGGCAGAGCATCCAGAGGAAGAGCAACGTATCTACCCCATCTGTCTCTCCCCACCTCTCCGCATTCTCGGAGTCATGCCACCGCTGATGCCCCCTTGCGACTACAGGAGGCTGGAGGTGTGCAGGAGGCGCAAAGGGGCAGTCCGCGCGGCTATGGCTGAGGGCCTCAGCCTCTGCGCCCACATCCAGCCTGAGTAGCTAGAGAGAAGCCGTCACGACCTCTCTCCAGCGCGAAAAGAAAATTCGCAGGAAGGCGGAAAAGTAATGCAGCTCGCCCCTTTCTGATCAGCACCTCCAAGGACGGAGGAGGCAGCAGAAGAGGTAGACTAGGCGGAGCGTTGGGCAGTGGAAGGAAAGCAGAGAGCGAGGAAGAGAGAAGGGATGAAGGGCAAATGAGAGAGGGGAGCACCCTTGGGGAAGGGGGGGCGGGGGGGGTGGGGGGGGGTTGTGGGTATGACAAAGTGAGCAGGGCTTTTGTTGGCGGGGAAAGTTGGCAAAACTACAACCCTGAGAGGTCGGGAGAGTAGGGCTTCCCCACTGAGAATCAGAGCACACGTGAGTGTGAAGGGGGGGGAGGGCGGGGGGGTGGGTAGAAGAGAAGGAGATTGGGGGAGAGACCGAAGAGGTTGGGGCGGCGGACGGAAAGAGAAGGCGGCGGAGAAGGGGGAGGAGGGAGGAAAGGGAGGGAAGCAGAGAGAGGAAGGTGGGGCGAGAGAGAGAACTAGAGTTTGTGGGCTGGAGGTGATCAAAAGTGAAGGAGAGACCGAGAGGTAGGGAGGAAGGGAGGGGAGGGGAGGGAGGGAGGGAGGGAGAGAGGGAGGAAGAGGTTGACTTTGCGGTTGATAGTGGACGTCCTCTTTGGATCCCCCTTCTCCTTTGAGTCTCTCCTCCTGGTCCTGCGCCTGCTCCCTTTCCTCCTCCTATTTCAATCCCCTCCCCCTCCTCGCTCTCCTCTCTCCCTCCCTCCCTTCCCCGCCCCCCCCTCCCCCTCTCTCCCTCCATCTCCCACTCTCTCTTCCTCTCCCTCCCTCCCTCCCTCCCTCTCCCTCCCTCCCTCCACCCCTCTCTCTCTCGCGGCACACCTGCGTGCTGCCCTCGTGCGGCGCAGGGCTCTCAGGAAGAGACGAGAGCTCCATTGCAACAGCCTCTCTCTCGGCCTCCCTCTAAGCCTCCCTCTCGCCCTCCGTCTCTCGCCCTCTCCCTCCCTCTCCCTCCCTCTCCCTCTCTCTCCCTCTCCCTCTCCCTCTCCCTCTCTCCCTTCCTCTCTCTCCCAGGCCGCGAGCAGGCCACCTCTGGCTCCTCGTCCAACCCCCAGCAGGATCTTCTCTGAATCGGTCGATTTCTAACGTCTTCCAAGGGTGGTCTCAGTGTCCAACCACCGTCGGCCTGGCTCTCCAGGTAGATTTCTCTTCTTCTCTCCTCTTTTTTTATTCTTCTCCTTTCATTCCTTCCCACACCGGCTGTGGAAGGAAGATCCCAAAATACTTTTATTCACAGCGCCGAACGGCCCCTAGAACGTTTAGAGCCGCTCCCGGGGTACCTTCGCCGTGCGCTTGCCCCTTGAGCTCACCGAAAACTATCCGGACGCCGCCGTCCTCGTGGACCGCCTACCCCAACGTGATGGTCTGGACTCTCCACCCCTGGTGGCGACGGGAGTCGAAACCCCATCCCCGCCGCAGGGCGAAGTCTTAGTCACGGTTTGGGTTTGGAACCTGGCATCGCGCTCTATCACCCTTCCCGCCGTCGATATTAATTGAGTCGAGTAGAGCACGCTGCGCATCGGTGAGCACGGCCTCGGGGTCGTCGTCGGTGGGGCCGTGGGCTTGGTTAGCCTCGTGGAGTACGGACTCCACATGGGCAGATGCTACCGGCGAGTAGGCTAGCAGGGTGACAGGGCGGGTGGACAGGTTCCTGGCTGTAACCAGGACCTCACCCTTATCGGTTGGAGTCTCCACGCTCGTGGCGACGAGAGGCGGGAAGTCTAGGCCATCACGAGAGGGGAGACGATCCACAAGCACCGCGGAGTGAGGGTGTGACTCGCGGAGCTCGAGGGGGATGCGGACGGCGAAGGTGCCTTTGGATGATTTGGCCGGGACAGTGACGGGCTCACTGGCGTAGAGTGCGAACTCCCGGGAGGCCGTTGATGCGGTAGTCGAATGCGGAAAGAGGGGCTCCACGACGACGTCAGTGGTGGTCACCGGCGGGGGTGGGGGCTTATAGAGAAATCATAGCGCGGGAGCGGCTCGTAGGCGAGGTCGAGTGGGGGCAGCGGCGGTTCGGAGGGCGTTTGGGCGGCGGCCTCAGTGCCTGGCTGGCCCAGGAGGAGCTCAGTGCACTGGTTAGGCAGGTCGATTGCGGCTACCACGGCGAGCGGCGCCGCGGTAGAACGAGGGCGAGTGGAGACCGTCGTGTGTATGCGACGGTCGTTAACGGTAAGGGTGAGGCGGCTATTGCCGTCAGCGGCGGAGGCTAGGTTGATGCAAGCGGCGTGCGCTTCCAGGAAGTCATTTCCCAAGAGCAGCATGGGCGCCCCATCGACCAGAAGAAAGCGGTGGCGAAATTCAACATTAGCGAGAGAGAAGACGATAGTGGCGTAGCCACGCACAAGGAGTGGGTTACCGTCTGGCCCCACGACGGCCGGCCGGTCAACCGCGCGCTCGAATTGCACGCATGCATCGCGCGGTAGGTGCGCTAGCAGCTCAGTAGTGACGACTGAGGGACCAGCGCCTGTATCAACCAGGGATTTGTTGACCGCCAGAGCGGAATCAACGAGATAGTGGGTGGGGCCGGACGGAGAGCGGCGGCACACCACAAGGTTGCGTACGTGTACGTAGAGGCAGTGGTGAGGGTATAGATAGGCTGCGCGGCGTGTCGACGTGTCGACCACTTGCGACGCCAGCACCTCTCTGGTGACTGAGGCGACCACAGGTAGCGAAGGAGGGGTGCCTGCTAGCACTAAGGCGGCGCCGCCGAAGGTCAGCGAGAACGTCAGCGAGAGGCGGAGTGCGAGGGCGGCGAAGGGGCAGCAAGGGCGGATTAAGATCGGGCAGGGCTCCTATCCCTAAGCGGGGAGGCGCTGTAGGCAGAGAGGCGAGGCGCTCCTGGCTCCTGGTGCGACCAGGTGAGGCGCAAGGCGGAGTGCCAGCCATCCGCTAGCGGATGTCTGGCGGCAACAACAACAACGGCGCACGCAGGTTTACCCAGGGTGCACTCGTGGCATTCCCGTGTGTGGGTGACGACGTCGGTCGACAGGCCGGGCCAGAAGTAGCGAGCGCGAAGGAGATTAATCATACGCGAGACCCCTGGGTGGCCTAAGTAGTCGTGGTAGGCTCGCAGGTAGGGCGTTCGGAGCGCCTTGGGGACGTAGAGCCGTAGGGAGTTGAGAGGGTCGACCCTGTAGAGTAGACCCGCGGCAGAGGCGGTCCACTTAGAATCATTCCTCGCTGAGTCGGAAGTGACTGCGTCGGAGAGGGCTTGTTGTGCATATTCGTCGAGGCGAGTAGCCTCGACAATCTCGCCGAGCGTAGGCGTACCCACGGCGAGGTAATCGGTCGAGATAGAGGCCGTATCGACGGTGGTCAGTCCTAAATCCCGGGACTCCGCCTGTCTGCGCTCGCCGTCCGGGGCGTATCCTGGGTCGGGTGGATGCTCGAGCTTTGGCGCCGACGTCAGCGGCACGGCGCGGAGGCCCATGGTCGACAGCGGCGGAGCGCTCGTGTCCTCGCGGCGAGGCGTGAAGTGGGGCCTTGGCGTGAAAGGCACCGGCGGAGTGTGGGGGTCCTCCGAGTATCCGTAGCCGGGAGCGGGAGTGAAGTCAGCCCGCGAGGAGGAGCGAGGGGCATAAGGGAGTATCCTTACCGAGGTGCGAGGTGGGGCGGTCGAGTGGGGCGCTGACGGACGCGCGGTCGATGAAGGGGGCGGTTTCGGCGCAGAAGGGTGTGCCGTCTCTGCCGAAGACGTCGGAGTGGTAGAAGCCCGCAAGGCCTTGACGTGGGTGTTGAGGCCCGCTATCATCTCGAGGAGGGCGGTGTGCTCTCGGTCGCGCTTCTCGTCGCGAAGTAGTTGAGCGTCGATCGCGGACTGCATGTGGGCGAGGCGGTCGGCTAAAAGGTCGGCGGCCGAGGGAGACTCGCTTACGTGTTCCCACGCGCAGTCTTCAAACGGGTGGTCATGGGGGTCGGGCCTCGGGCAGCCCGAGGTCCCAAGGGAGGTGAGCTCAGCTCGCTCGCGGAGTGGGTCCGCGAGCAGCGGCTCGTCTGACGGAGCGGCGGATGGCGTCGCTGTGTTAGAAGGAGCTTGCGGAGGCTCGGAGCCGCCGATTCCGACGAAGTGGACCCCTTGTGGCCCGAAAGAAGTTCCCGCTGTTTCCATAGGCAGAAATGGAGCGGGATTATGGAACGGCGCGGTCGTAGGCGCCAAGACCGAATTTGTGCTTGTCGAACACGCGATGACTACTGGCTCGTAGGCAGAGGGCCGTTCGATCGAGCCGGCAGCTGACGCGGCGATGAAAGAGTCGTTGGTTGTTGCTTGCGGGAATATGTCTGAAAGATCATAGTAGAAGTCGGGTCTGACTGTGTCTACCATCGAGTGCTAGGGACGAAGAGAGAGACGGAGGTTCGGAGGCTCGCAACGCGCGGCGTTGGAGGGTAGGGCCGAGGCTAGCTAGCGAGCTAGAGGAAGAGAGAGAATGAGAATGAGAGCTTCTTAGGTCCAAGGTAGACACGAGAGACTACAACGCAGGGACCCAAAAAGGTTCCACGACACGCAGACACACACGAACTAATCCAAACAGGGCGAAAACTAACCACACCCAGGACGGACTGTCAAGCGTCGGCACCAAGGCAACTCATCGGCGCACAGACATGCGACAGAGAGGTCGGAACAACGAGGGCAGACCTCGCTGGGGAGCTACCGCCGATACACGAAGAGAAGACAGAAGACTACAACCGATGCATGAGGAGAAGACAGAAGACTACAACCGATGCATGAGGAGAAGACAGAAGACAGAAGACTACAACCGATGCATGAGGAGAAGACAGAAGACAGTCATGGAACGTTTGATGACATCGAAAGAAAGTAAGAGAAGGGGTAGAATGTCGCCGACGAGACCTTGAGGCTTAAAATAACCCACAGGTTAGAAGTAAAAGTCTGTCATCGTATGGAATACGACAGTGGGGGGGTCACTCACGCGCGACCGCGCAAGAAGAGCGGCTGAGGCACGCTCTGGCTCACCTCCTAGCATGTTGCATGTTGTGCTGGTTTCTTGGTTATTATCCACCGCCCACACCTTAGGCCTTAGGCGCAACGCAGGGATGAAGCGTCGAAATGTCGAAATCGGCACATACACATGCACACACGCCTTGCTGATGGCAATCGCGCACTCGGCCATCGTCCTAAAGGGTCAAGAGCATTTCTTCCCAGGGTACCTCTAGGCTCTAGGGTCCAGGGTTCGGGTGTACCAGATGACAAATGAGGGCAAACGACAAACGACCTCGGCCGCTTGCGGCATGGCAAGTCCCGCAGGGTCCAGTGGCCCGAGAGGGCCCTGCGACCGCCTCTGTCGCTCGCGGGAGCGATGTCCCTATGCCGATTCCCCCCCTTCCCCCCCCCCCCCCCCCTTCCCCATACCGGGGGGGGGGGGGGGTCAGTTCTTCAGACTACCTAGCGCTAAGAAAACCCTAGCTTCGCCTTCACTCGCAAGCCCTAATTTAGACTGAATATGGCATCTATATAGACTAAGCTTATACTACGAACTAGTAAAAGAGTAAAAGGGCCCCCCACGTCGTTGCGCCCGCCGCGCTGAGCTGTCCCCCTTCTCCTCTCTTCTCTCTCTTCTCTTCTCTTCTCTTCTCTCTCCTCTCTTCTCTTCTCTCTCGTCTCCTCTCTTCTCTCTCCTCTCTTCTCTCCTCTCTTCTCTCTCCTCTCTCTCTCTTCTCTCTCCCTCTTCTTCTCCCTCCCCTCCCTCCCTCTCTCTCTTCTCCTCTCTTCTCTCTTCTCTGCTCTCTCTTCTTCTCCCTCTCCCTCGCTCTGTCTCTCTTCTCTCTCTCTCTCTCTCTTTCTCTCTCTCTTTCTCTCTCTCTTCTTCTCCTCTACTCTCTCCCCCTCTCGCCTGTGTCCGCTCTCTGAGCTCTCCCTCGGGCCCAGACCATTTCCAATATAACGAGGCGTCTTTCTTTCAATACTCAGCGGTTCCCCTCCTCTCTCTCCCCCCCCTCTCCCCTTTCCCGTAGTGCTCTCTGCATCTCCCGGCGCACCCCGCGGTTACGTATATATCGCCCCCTCTCTACGTAAGAAAAGCCAGTAGCCCACGCCTTGGCGGCGCCGATGGCTCCTCCCCCATCTTCCACCATGGGCCGGAGGTGGCTCTCCTCTGTGCTCTGCCTCCTTCTAAGCTCGCTGGGCGGAGGCGTGGTGGTGGAGGAGGTGAGCAGCGAGGGCCAGTTCAAGAAGCTTCTCTCCGAGCACCCTGCCGTGATCGTGGACTTCTACT
>CM030940.1:27300-70895 GCA_018136815.1 Isochrysis galbana | reverse complement strand
GAAGATGAAGGATTCGTCGGTACTAAGCCCATGTTCAAAGGAGTACCTCTTGTTGGCTCCGCCCAATTTCAGCCGTGCACAGTACACAGTACGTGAAATTCGGTTGTTATTTTGGACAATAGTCAAGGGCGTGTCAAGGGCGTATATGGAGCCTCGGCACAAGTATTATGGGTCGTTTGCCTTCATTTGGTACCCCCCCCCCTGCGCTACCTACACGCGCCCTGTGATGGTACATTTAGCCCGGCCTTGAGCTGAGACGAGGGAGCGGTGCGAGGGGAGAAAGTGATGGTCGCGAGTTGAAGCTTGATGACTTGTTCGTCGTAGTCGTAGATGTAGATGTCATTTCCAAAGAAGGCGCGTACTACGTACTACCGCCTCAGTCGCGAGCGATAAAAAAGGGAAAAGGAAAAGGCTCCCGTAGTAATCAACAGGGAACTGCTCAACTTCAGGGAACTTCAGGGAATTGCTCAACTTCAGGGAACTGCGCTCACCCTTCCTCGTCTCCTCCCTATAGACGTGTGACGAAACTTGGTTTCTTCTTTTACGCGGTCGGCGCTCTTTGGTATGGACATACACCCATCAGATTTGCAGAGTCTACGATCCGGAGGGCAGCAGACTTGGTGCTGTGTGTAAGACGTGGATCGTGATTTCCACGAGATATCGACCCTGTCCAAAATCGAGTGAATGAAGTAAGACCACGTGTGTGTTTCAACATGTGAAGTGTCAAGTTGAGTCGAGTAACCTCCAGGTGCCAGGTGACAACGAAAGGTGTTAGCAGGGATGGGGATAATTGAACGCTTTTGGTCTGACCGGGCGAAACAAAGTAAAGACGGCCATTAGTAACATGCACTAGGGGTGTACCGAAAGCACCGGGTGCTGGTGCATTATAATGTATATGGAGATAAACATTGACCGAGCATCTGTAACACCCCCTCCTAAGCGGCGTACGGGGTAAGACGCTTGCCGTAGACTTCGGTTAGCCAGTGCACAGTGCCTCCCTGCTCATACACCAAATTGCAGAGCATGAGGATGACGGATGACTGGCGACAGTCCCCCCGAGGGGAATTGGAGCCTGAGGGCGAGGGCATGAGGCGCCTCTCCATGCTGAACTATGTATAAACTTAGTTGCGAGTCTCAGCACATAGGATATAGGATAACGGCAGCACCGCCACACACAGACATAAGCATCGCTAAGATTTGTCCCGGGGAATTGGGACTCATCGCGCGCCGCCTCACATCTTGCTCTTCATTTGGTCTGCTCTACACCCGTGCACGGCACAAGGATGCCCCCACACCGTGTCCTACCGATGGCTTCCAAAACATCATTCGACCTGTGGAGAGACATTTCTACCAGCGCTGGCTCGAAGGCAAGCCCGGAAAGGACTAGGGCACACAGCGGCTACACCCGCGCTGGGCACTCGCCTTGACGCCCTCCGAGCATCATGAACAAGGCACGGCGTGGGCCGTCGCAAGGGGGCACAGCCACCGCGCGGATGGCTCGAGTCCGCTTGCTCGTCCGAGCCGGCTCAACGCCTAATCCCATGCTCACGTGCCATACTCAGCCTTTAGCGCAGCTTTGGTGGCCTCAAGGTCTGCACGGCGCCCTTCGAGCCCAAAGGTGTTGCCACCCGCTAGCTGCGACTTCATGCCCATCGCCAGGGCGCGCGCCAGATTAGCGCGGTGGGAATCGATGGAGGTCACCCCTGCATCCGCCGCCGCCTGCGCGGCGGATGCGGGCTGCGCCTCCGCCATGGCCATCTCACGCTCGCGCTTCCGCTGGGCGAGAATAAGGTCGCGCTGCTTGCGGAGGTGGGCAGCGCGCGCCTCCATCTCTTGTGCCTGAATCTTGGCGACGTCCGACATGCCAGGGGACGCCGCATGGAGGCGCCGTTCACGCTCTTTCTCCTCCTCCGCGCGCACTCGAGCCTCCGCCGCACGCGCGATCGCCTCGGTGGCCTTCACTACCTGGAGGGAAGGTGCGTTGATAGTGCGGAGCGCCGGCAGGCTGGCGAGTGAGCAGAGGTCAGAGCCGCCCTCGGCCTCCTTTGCAGCCTTCTTCTGTGCCTGTGGCGTGACTGCCGCCGCCTGCTGCGCCCCTGGCTTTTCTGCCGTGCCCGTAGCCGCCAACTCCTTGACCTTCGGCAACGGCAGGATGGCGGCGGCGCGGCCGGAGCTTTGTTCAATTAACTTGCCTGCGGCCGAGAGGCGCGCTTCGAGTTCGGCAGGCGCCGGCTTTGCCACCTCTGCTGCAGCAGTCGGCGTGGGGTCCGGCTCTAGCTCGGCCATGTTTGCACGGGCTGCCTGCGCCTGCTCTTCGATCTGGAGCGAGAGCGCGATGGCCGTCCGCAGGTCGGCCTCTTCCTTCTCGCGCTGCTTAGCTTCGACGTCGACGGCCTTTACAGTGAGCCCGGCCTCGGCCATGGACTCCTTAATCGCGCGCTGAATCATGGCTTCCTCCTCTTCCTCCTCACTAGCAAAAGAGTTGCCGGTCGCGCCAGCGTCTGCAGCGGCAGCGCTCTGGCGCGAGAGCTCCTCGAGCGCCTTGAGCGCTTCCAGCTCCAGTTCGCGGTTGCGCTTTGCCATCATGCGCTTGAAGGAGCAGAAGTCGTCGACCGCCAGGATCTGCTCGAGCGTCTCTTTGCCAGCCGCCGTTTGAGCGAGCTTGGCAATGGCCGCGGCAAAGTGGTCGACTGTGACACCCATACCCTCCAGGTGCATTTCGAGGAGCATCTCGACCATTTGCTTGAAGGCTTCATGGATTTCCGTGTACGCGAACTTGTTCTCTTCCTCGCTGTCGAAGACGACGCAGTTGTCATCGATGAAGGACATAACGGGCAACGCCCAGCCGGGGCTGCGCAGGAAGCCAGCAATCGAATCGAGAAGCCATTCGTCATTGTTGGCGGACATCGCTCACGGCTATGGCGGCCACCAAGCACCTGCGGGAGAGAGGTAGGCAAAGTGAGTGCCGTGGAGGAGCGGGCAGTGGAGACCGGTGGCGGAGCGCCCATTCTCAGCGCGCTCGCCAGCTGTTCCGCGCCTCTTGACGCTTTGCTGTTTGTTTTCCACCCTTGCTTTCGCCCCCCCCCCCTCCCCTTCACTTAGCGTCCTCCCCCCATGACTCTCTTTCCCACCCGCCCAACAGGCGCGCACACACACATCTATCCCTTCTTCCGCTTTCCCTCCCTTCGCTCCACGCCCCTCCTTGCTGGCTGTCGAGGCCTCCCCTCTCCTTGACTTCAGTACCTCTTTGCCCACCACCACCTCCCGCCACCCCTCTCCCTCATTCCTCAGCTTCTCTCTCCCCCTCCCTACCCCTCCCCCAGCCTTCCCCCTCTCCCCTGCCCCGCCCTCTCTTCCTAGACACTTTCTCCCCCCCCCCCCCCCCCCCCCCCCCCCCCACACACACACACACACACACACCCAACCTCTCGCCTGCCACGCTTCCCCCTGCCCCCCCACCCCCCACCCCCTCTCCCCCAGAGTCTCCCTAAGGCGGAGCCGCCACCGCTCTCCGCCCCAGAGAGGGTCAGAGAGGGCGAGGGGGCAGCGGGGGGAGAGGGGGGGGGGGAGAGAGAGAGAGAGAGAGAAAGGCCATGGGGTGGGGTGGGGTGGGGTGGCGGGGGGGACTAGCCAGACGGCCAGGAAGAAGAGGGAGGGAGGGAGAGACCAGGGTGTTCCCTCTCGCGCAGCCCACCTCTCGGCTCTCTCTCTCTCTCTCTCTCTCTCTCTCTCTCTCTCTCTCTCTCTCTCTCTCTCTAACACACACATAAACAGATCTTCCCATGGAAGAAAAACGGATAAAACTAAGAAGAACAAGAAAGGACCGGTAGGGGTCTCTTCTCCGGATCGCCGACGAGAAGAGAAGAAAAGAGGAAGAGAGAAACAGTCTCCTCCCTTCCACACGCGCCGCGAGGAGGCGACGACTTACACACGGAGTCTCTCTACAAAACAACCGTACTTCAATGCGATACATAGGTCCTAGGCCAAAAATAAGGTCTGAATAAGATTCTGGGCTAACACCTATTTCTTAAAAGGCGAAGCACCTTCGGAGATGCTGCACGCCGTCGCCGCGCCGCGCCGTCCCCTCCCATGCCTCTCAGACCACCTCGTTGGCGGCTGTAGCGGCATGGGAGGGCGTCTCGGCGTCTCCATACCCCTCACCCATCATATCTTGGCCCTAGCCCCCAGCTCCCCAGCTCGACGCGCAGCGCGAGCTGGGTCACCATTCGTGTCACCTGGGCGGCGCTGCATGCGCGCGCCGCGAAAGGTGCTTCACCTTTCACGAGCAGATGGGCGAACATCTAGGCGGTGTGGGAAGGAAGGGGGACTGACAGGCCTGGTTGCCTTTGTTTGTGGGTCGGCACGTTCACGTTCCGATCGCCACAGTGGCGGGCGGGTGGCTGCTGGTGTTGGCGGCTAGCTGCTGCAGCGGCAACGGCGCAGCGCACCAGCACGAGCCAGCAATTTTACGGCAGGCTGTCTCAATCTGCGCGCCCGATCAGGGAGTGTTATGGCTAGACACATATACATATGGACTGCCTGCGCGCTGGCCACGGCGACGCGCAGGCAGTCCACTGCAATGCGCGCACGTGCAGTCTGAATGCTTGCGTGTGTTGTGTCTGCAGCATGCGTTGTGAACGACGTGCGACGCCGTGTCGCATTCATCTTAGATGATGCGATTTCCAGGCTCTGATTTCCAGATTTCCAGGTCCTTCGCCGTGCGGCCACACGGTGAAGCTCAGGTACATCTAGGTTGGTAGGGTTCGTCCCTAGCGGCCTAGAATTCGAGTTCTCGTTTCGTTCCGTCTAGCCTGTTTGTCAGGTCTAGATTCCAGGTTTCCTCCTTTTCGGGTAATCTTGACCCAAAGGAGCCAGGTCGCCTGTCACTCGCTGCACGAAGCAGATCATCACGACTCATATTGATGATTTTTTATTTATTTTTAGCAAATTTTTATGGATCGCGAAGCGGCAAAGGAATGGGACTAGCGCTCACTCATGACAGGACTCCCTGCCGCGGCAAGCGCAAGCACCCTTCCCCCCTTGTGCCACCCAGCTCTTCACTAGCCTTCTACCTGCGCTAGCCGGAGCGCCCCTCCCTCCACTAGGGGTAGGCCAGGATATCCACAATTTTTTGCCCAAATATCCATCAAAAATATCCAGGATATATCCAAGCCACACCCCCAAATATCTCAAGAAATATCCACAATCTACTATTATAATAGCATATAACTATACCTTTAATCTGTCGTCGCGTCGGCGCGTCGTCGCCCGTCGCCCGACGCCCGGCTCCCCCTCCCCCAGCCTCCACCCTGTCTCCACTCTCCTCCAGCCCTTCCCTCTCTCTGCCCTCTCTCCCTCTCCCCTCCTCTCTGCTCTCTTTCCTGGCTGTGAGCTGTGGCACTGACATGCAACAGCTAATAGCTGTCTCTAAGCACTCGCTCGCTATCTATAACTCGCGCAGAGCATGCACGCCCTCACTCGTCGCACAGAATATGAATGACACCCACAGTTGCACTCATCTCATTTTGCTTATTGATACATAGATAGATCATTGATAACACATTAGATGACATCTTCATACACCTCGGCACCTCGGCACACCACATACGAACCAATTACAAATCACGCGGAACCTTCCTCCTCCGTCCTGCGCTGGTTGCAATTGAACCGCAATAACACTGACGCCGCCACTTGATCCGCCAAAGAGGACGCACGATTTCCACCAAACATACACTGCATCAATGAAAACACCCTTTCACCTCGTGCATGACGCGCGTGCCCACCTTGAGGATAGAGGACGCGGTGACGCGACCCATCTCCTCTTCGTTCTCCTCCTCGTTCGCCGGCCCAGTGTCAGGCTCCACCTCCTGTTCCATCCTCTCCGAGCACTCGCACGAGTTGTCGGTCTCCTCGTTGTCGACGTGGCGCCGTGAGCGGGAGCGGCTGCTGCGCCTGTGGCGGATGCCTGCGAAAGATGTGGTGGGAGGGAGAGCATGAGCATGGTTGAGAAGCGTGAATGCGCGTGAATGCATGCAGGCGTGGAGCGGGCAAACTGGAGGCTGGGACGGGGGCGGGAAAGGCGCACCACTTGGCGGCGGCATGGGGGCGGCCTTGTCTCTCTTCCCAAGGCGTACGCACGTATGCAGTGTGGCGTTATGATAATGAAATGAGTTGTTACTATGAGAAACGGGTGCATGTACAATACGAGTATGAATAACTGTGCCTCCCCCCGCTCCCCCCCCCCCCCCCCCTGGGGGCCTTCAACACATCCCGGCAGCCCGGGAGTAACGGACAATAGAGTTTTGTTTTTGGGGGTCGCCACCTCAACACAGCCCAAATATCCCAGGCATATCCCAAAGATATCCATTTCCGGCAAAGTTGCCCAAATATCCAAATGGATATGCGGGATATCCTGGCCTGGGCCTACCCTCCACACTCAGACAGCCCCCCACGCCAGGATCCTGTATTGGTCTCGCAGGCAAGGGGGCCTAATGGGAGGGTGAGGAGCAACTCCTCAAAGAGGAGCTGTGGGGAAGGAGATGTCTGAGCGGCGGCGCTATACCCTTGCGCTAGGCATGGGCAGCGACGCCGCCTCAAGACATGTCCTCCCTCTTGTCTTGAGTCGAAATTTTTGGTGCTTGAAACAGAGGACGAGGGGGTTTGTGCTTCTTGGGTTGGTTGTAGATGGAAGAGGGAGTGGGAAAGGAAGTGAAGTGTTGAAAGAGGGCCCAAGGCAGGGCACTGAGTTGTAGGTACTTGTGGCCCACAAGAGTGGGGCGAAGACGAGAAGTGTATCAACATGTGTCTTGAGTTGAAATTTTTGGTGCTTGAAACACAAGGCGAGGGGGTTCGTGTTGTTTGGGTTGGTTGTAGTGTGAAGGGGGAGTGGGAGAGGGAGTCAAGTGTTGAAAGAGGGCCCAAGGCAGGGCACTGAGTTGTAGGTACTTGTGGCCCACAAGAGTGGGGTGAAGATGAGAAGTGTGTCAACATGTTGGAAAACAGAGGCATTGAGTGCTCTCTGTGGAAGATTGATGGTTGTGAAGTGCCCTCCCATGTTGGGTGCACTGATGGTAGAGGTTTCCACCATGGGGAGGGCAGCTGAACTGCCCTCCCACATGAGGTGCTCTTGGGGTGGGAGGGTTTCCCACTGTTGGAGGGGGTCTCAAAGACCCCCTGCATGATGCGCAGAGCCATGGTGGCAACCTGTTCGGTGCCAGTGCTCGCCACCCCGCGCGCTCGCGCGGGTGTGGTTTGGATGGGCTGGATGGGCTTTGAGAGTGCTTTCTGACGAGCCGCCTCGGGCGGCGTGGGGCGTCCCAGGTGGGGCGCAGTGGCGAGGGTCGCCTGAGGCTCGGGAGCGGTCGCGGCACGCTCCATAGTTCAAACTATAACAATAGTTTTGTAACTCATATTGATGATTGTTTTCACAGTGAATTTATTGCTCAAGAGAGTGTGTCTCATAGAAACCAGTGTGAATGATTTATCAATCTCGCAAATTCTGTGTAAGTTGTCTTTAATGTCCGTATTGTGCTTGAAATCTAATAAACTGAATAAGAACTGACATTCGACAGTGTACGTCGAAAACTTTGGGTTAGACGGGTTGACCCCAACCGGCGGCGGCGGACTGGTGCTGTCCAATGCTTCCGCCATAACCTGCATGGCAGATTTAGAATTGGCATATGGCGGAAAGAGAGGTAAGATGAATTTTTAAAGTTATCGTCCATCTTCTTTATGATCAACTAAGTTTATACTTAGTTCGCCCATGGGGGGGCACGAGCCCCCCTCTCTCTCCACTCCTCCCCTGCCATGGGGGAGGATCCACCCACTCTCCTGGCACGCCTGATGGCTTGCCAGGAGCACACAGCCCTGCTGACCCATACCTCTCCCCACAGGCCCGCCTGACTCTGACTCGCCCGCCCTGGCCCATCGGGGCCTGCCCATTCCTCTGACCAGCCCCTCCTCCCCCTGGGCCCCCCTGTTCAGGACCCCCCAGCCAGCTCCAGTCGACCCGCAGGGGCTCGAGAGCCAGCGAGGGAGAGGCAGGAGGGGCCAGGGCCATGCCCCAGCCTCACCTGCCCCCTGAGCTATGCTCCCAGGCCCTGCAGGCCATCTGGGGACCTGAGCGAGGGGCCGCAGGCGCGCGCCATGGGCCCCCGCCGCAGGGAAGAGAGGAGGAAAAGGGAAGAGGGAGGGGAGGGGGGAGCGGCAGCTCTCCCCTCCGGCAGTAACGTGTCTTCTCGCGCCGTTTGGGTAAGAGAAGACGGGGGCGCCAGAGCCGCCAGAGCCAGGAGGGAAGGGCCGCGGCTCGCCGTGGCCACTCGCACTAGCGAGGGAGATTAGCGCTCTAGGCCCCTAAACTCACGAGTGCCCCCCCCCCCTGCGTTGTTTTACCCGAAAGGGGTTTTCCCCCAGCGTGGCCTCGAGGAGAGGGTGTGCTGGGGTGCGTAGGGTCGGTGCTTGCACTGGGGGGAGGACAAATATCGAGGGGAGGGGGCAATGCCCCCCCCCCCGGTACCACTTGGACACCTGGCTCGCCAGGCATGGCGGGAGTCCGGGGCTGAAAAGTTGTGTCCAATTAGCTAGTGGGGTTGGCTAGGATATAACATTTTAATTTTAATTTAATTTAAATCTTCTTTATGATCCATATGCAATCGCTTGAGACTTGAGAACTACATCATCAGCCGCCATTATATTTATAGACATGGTTGAGCACTGTGAGGTGGGTGCCTTTGCTCAAATACAATAAGATTTTTTTGTACCGACGCATCGCGTATTTGGAAACGAGGGGTACCAAATGAAGGCAAACGACCTTCCCGGGTCCTAACTAATGGACCAATGGACCCCGGATATGTGCTAGTTGGGTGTATTGTGAACTTCCTACCGTGAAAAATCCTCAAATTTCATCAATTCCGAGATGGTCATTTTTCACCCCTTTTACTTATAAAAATGTTTGACTGCCCTGCCATCACTCCCGCGGCGGGCGCCGTGGTTCTTTGTTCTTTACTGGTAGAGCGTAGAGCCCCAGAGCCCAGAGCGTGTGCAAGGGAGGGGCGAGGGGGGAGGAGAATCGCATCATTTTCTGGCGAATATTTTCGTGACGGCAGCTGGCCCCCTGGGAGTTTTGTTGTGGGCTTTGGAGAATGGTCAAAAAATGTCACCCCCCCCCCTCCATATTAGTACTTAAAAAGCCCTGTTTGACCGCCCTATCAGATTCAGATGTTTATTTGGGCCTTCGTTTGCCCATTACAGATGGTGACCTCCGCACTCCGCACCCCCCTTGTGAGTGACCGGGCTACTAGTGGCCCGCGGAAGAAGAGGCATCCATCATCCGGCCGAGAGACGACGGTTACACGGTTACGCTCTCTTATTTGTCTTTTAATAGATTGTTCATCGGCTGCCCACTGCTCCTATGGTATTGATGAAGTGTGAAATGATGTGTTTGTGGAAAGGGAGAAAAGGACAGAGGGAGCCGCGGTGGAGCGTAATGTTAGAAGAGAATGGAGAGGAAAGAAGGAGGATGGAAGAAGAGAGGAGAGAACAAAAGAGAGGGTTGAGATACAGGAGAAGAGAGGGGAAAAGGAGAGAGGGAAGGAGAGAGAGAGAGAGGGAGGGAGAGAAGACAGCCGTTCGTCGTTCTCAGGCCGCTTTCGCCTCCTCCCACCCCACCCCCCCGACCCCACCCACCCCCACCCCCCCCAACGATGCCAGTGGAGAAAGAGGAGTTGCTCAGTGCCTTCCGTCGCTTCGACTCCGATGGCAACGGCTCCATCTCTCAGCAGGAGTTTGTGGCTTTGATGACGAGGGGTGCGCCTCTACAGAACCCCTCCCCCCATCCCCTTCTCTTCCCCCTCCCCCCCTTCCCCCTTTCCCCCAGTCCCCCCCCCCTCCCTCCCTTCCCTGACCCCCCAGGGCTTCCCCTTCCTTTCTGCCGCGGTCGAACCGGGGCCAGCAGCAGCCGCGGTGCAAGTTCTCACGCCGCGAGCTCGCTGTGCCCGCGCAGGTGGTAAGGGGTGCCAGCCGGTCAGTGCTGCGCGGGCGGCCGCCATGTTTGCGCGGTTCGACGCCAACAGCGACGGTAGGGTCGACTTTGATGAGTTTGCGCGCGCTTGGTGCGAGCCGGTGGTGCCGGCACTGGCTGAGACGGAGACCATGTACAAGGATATCGAGACCATCTGGGCGGAGCTTACGACACGGCCGGGCCTCGAGGTGCCACCCGTGAAGCTGCTGAAGAGCAAATGGCTGTCGGAGCGTGCGCGTAAGATCCGTGCTGCCGGATCCGCCGAGGAGCGCAGGAAGCTCGCGCTGCCCCGACGCCAGGATCTTGAGCGCACCGAGCCGGAGGCCTTCTACACGTACGAGGAGGTGAAGGCCCTCAAGCGCGGGTCGGAGAACGCGGGGCAGCCGATGAGAGTGATCGCCATCTCTCACTGCTGGGAGACGGCGGAGCACCCCGATCCGGAAGGTGCGTCGGCCAGAGCTCGAGGCGCGAGGTTTGAGCTGGCGCCCAGCGCGAATTAGAGAGGAGAGGGCGTGCAGCAAGCCCGCCATGATGCGCCCAGCCGTTGGGGTCGAAGACCCACGGTTGATGTCCCCCTTGCGAGCTGCAGGCGCCAATCTGATCCAGTTTGTCGATGCCATGGAGCGCGCCACGAAGATCGCCGCCACCAACGGCCAACACACGTGGCAGCGGCTGCCCGACAATATGGCCGTCTTCTTCGACTACTGCTCACTCTTCCAAAAGTCGCCCGATGGCACGCCGCGCTCCCCGATGGAGAATGCCGCCTTCAAGGCCGCCCTCTCCAGAATGCAAGTTTGGTACGCGCATCAACTAACCACTTGCTTTTTCCTGACCCAGCAACCAGAGGGCTCAACAACCTTGCCATACATGGAGCGCGGCTGGCCGACCTTTGAGTACAACGTGAGCATGCTGGCGAAGACCGTCACCTCGTCCGGTTGGCCACAGCTCTTCGACATCAGTCTTGGCGTCGACAGGATCTTCCAGCGGCCACCCCCCCTTTCGACGGCCGCTCTGCGCGAGCTCCTCAACAGCAAGCACTTCACAAATGGCGCCGACAAGGACCTGGTCGCGGCACTGTACGAGAAGACCGCGATGACAACTGTCCAAGGCGCCGCCAGGATCACGTTCAGCTCCATTGGATGGGGGCCGGCACAAATTGCACAGTTTACCGAGCAATGGTGCGGCTCTACCCTTACCCCGCCGCGAGCCTGGGCGCGGCCGAGCGTTGCCTCCCTCCCTCACACCATCCATTTCCATACCTTTCACGCCACAAAGTAGTGCTGGCGCTCGACGCGCCCCTTCTCTCCACCTCCCTTACCCGCTTTCTTCGGCCCACAGGCTGCCGCTCACGAAGAATCTCGAAGCGATATCGTTCACCTCCAACCCGATCGGTGCCGAAGGCGCCAAGCTAATATGTGACGCACTCCGCTGTGGCAATTGCCCCAAAGTCATCTTTCTCAACATGTTTAACAACCAACTGGGCGATGAGGGCGCGGACCATCTGATTGAGTTCTTGCATTTTAGAAACAAGCACAACACCGAGTCTGGAGGCGTTCTAGTGGCGCCTCTCCTCACCACGTTACGCACGGGGAGGAATCAGATCTCCACGAGCAAAACGTTGGAGTTGGAGGAGGTGTGCCGCTCGTACAAGATAAAGCTCGAGTAGAGGAGGGGACGTTAGGACGAGGAGAGTAGCGGTTGGCAGCATCGGGATAGGGGCCGCGTCGTCCGGGGCTTGCATCGCATTTACTCATTTACGTCCGAGTCCGAGGTCCGCAACTAACGTTATGGCTAGTCTGCGATGGAACGCGTGCAGATGCTCTATGCAAGTCGCTTTCGCCCCCTCCCACCCGAGGGCGGCCCCCCAGCTCTCCCGGTACATGCGTTGCAGAGGTCGTTATGCCCCGGATGGCTGCATCTGCAATCGATCATCTGGGCCGAGCCTCGTCAGCGGCTTGGCTTGCTATGCGTGCTTGCTGCGTAGTGGTAGTGATAGACGAAGAAAAACACCTAAAGATCCAGGGCTAACACCTACTACTTATCACCGATGGGTCCGTTGTCACTTGCCTCCCCCCCTTTGACCTGACCTCTTTTTACTTCCTAAGTCCAATAGGGCTTCTCTTCACGTGAGGAGAGGCGACGCCCCCACCCCTCTCTTCTTTTCTCTTTCCTCTCCTGCTCACCCCTTCTCTACGCGTGTCCCGCTTACGTTAGTTATCTACGTGTTACCGTGAATGTGCGTCTGATAGTGGTGTGAGAGAGTTGTCGTAAGAGGATTTTTATCCGGTGCTTCTGCTCTGGAGAGAGCGCGAGCGATGGCGTCGCTCTCATCACTATCCTCATCACTCTCCCATGGCACAACATCAGGTTTCCAAGCAGCACTCTGGGAACGCATCTGCACATGCATGGACTCATGACAAAAAACCAGCTTATCTGCCACCTGACACCTGATGGGACATTCGCGACCGAGCTTGAGAATGTATTTGGCCATACACTACTGCATCGGCGCCGCTGTGCATGCCGCAGCCGCCTCCTCGCCGTCCGTTCCGCGGGCGCTCACGATCTCCAGCGCCGCCTGCTGCGCCATGGATCGAGAGGCTCGGTTGGGATTGGGATTGGGGTTGGGCTGCATGGCTCCCACTGCTCCTCCCCATCCCCATCACTATCCTCATCAACTCTCCCATGGCACAACATCAGGTTTCCAAGCAGCACTCTGGGAACGCATCTGCACATGCATGGACTCATGACAAAAAACCAGCTTATCTGCCACCTGACACCTGATGGGACATTCGCGACCGAGCTTGAGAATGTATTTGGCCATACACTACTGCATCGGCGCCGCTGTGCATGCCGCAGCCGCCTCCTCGCCGTCCGTTCCGCGGGCGCTCACGATCTCCAGCGCCGCCTGCTGCGCCATGGATCGAGAGGCTCGGTTGGGATTGGGGTTGGGCTGCATGGCTCTGGCAGAGGGGGGGGAGGGGGTTGGCGGCGCGCGCTCGTAGTTGGCAAGTGGCGACGGGGGCGAGTCGCGAGCCGCGAGGAGAAAGAGATATGGAGAAAGAAAAAAAAGAGAAAAGAAAAAAACCCTACTGTCTACTGTATTTGGGGACTGTATTTCACTGTATTTGTACGAAGGCCAAATGCAGACTGTATTTACTGTATTTGCACTCCCCCCCACTGTATTTCCCATCTAGGCGCGGGATCCCCTCGCCGCCGGTGGAGGGGCGCGTTCTTGTGTGCGCGCGCGCGCGGGCGCCGAAGGAAGAAAAAAACTGCGCGTCCCCCCACACGGTGGGGGGGGGGGGGGGGACTGAGGGGGGGGGGGGGTGGGGAAGGGGAAGAAGAGAGGGGAGAGAGAGGAGAGAAGGGTGGAGAGAGGGGAGAGGGAGGGGGGGAGGGGGAGAGGGGGGGGGGGGACAGAGGAGGATCTGGGCGCCCGAGCTCGGCGCTGCAGGGGGGGGGGGGGGGCGGCGGCGGCGGGGGGGGGATCCAGAGAAGTGCCCCCCCCCCGCGCGCGCGCGCCTGGGACCCCCCCCCTTGCCGCCCCCCCCCCCCCCCCCCCCCCGCCGCCGCTGCCCCGGGGCAGACGGAATTGTGGGGGGGGGGGGGGAGAGAGAGGGGGAGGGGGGAGAGAGGGGGGAGGGGGGGAGAGAGAGAGGGAGAGGGAGGGGGGGAGAGGAGAGAGAGAGAGAAAGAGAGGGGGAGGGAGAGGGGGGGGGGGGGAGAGAGAGAGGGAGGGGGGAGAGAGAGAGGGAGAGGGAGGGGGGAGAGGAGAGAGAGAGAGAAAGAGAGGGGGAGGGAGAGGGGGGGGGGGGGGAGAGAGAGAGAGGGAGAGAGAGAGACGAAGAGACCGGCCGTGTCTCAATGGAAGACTCTCTCTGCGCGCGCGGGCCGCGGGAGGAAGAGAGAGGGAAGAGGAGGAAAGGGCGGGGGGGGGGGGGGCTTCTCTCTCTCTCTCCCTCTCTCTCTTTCTGGGGAGCTCGGCGGCCACGCCGAGGAGGAGAGAGGAGGAGGAGAGAGAAGAGGGAACAACAGAGGGGTGAAGAAGGGGGAGGGGGGGCGAGGGGAGGGGGGGGAGAGAAGAGAGAGAGAGAGAGAGAGAGAGAGAGAGAGAGAGAGAGAAACGGGAGAGAGAGAGAAGGGAGAGCGAGGGAGGAGCGCTGTGTGGGGTGGAGGGAGGGGAGTGGGGGTGGAAACAGGGCAAAGAAGGAGGCAAGGCGGCCGCCGAGCAGCCGATGTCGTACCCAATCGTGCGGGTGGACGAGCTGGCGGCCAACGCCTCCCTCTACCAGATGCGGCTCAGCTCAGCCTCGGAGCCTGAGCTCAAGACCATGTGGGCCATCCTCAGCGTCGTCACGCTCCTCTCCTTCCTCTCCTCGTTCACGCTGCTCGTCGCGCTCTGCGCCTCGCGAGACTGCCGCTCTAAGCCGTTCAACCAGTATCTGATGGCGCTCACCGTACCCGACATCGTCTCCAGCTTCCCCTGCATCGTCCAGTGCATCTATAACTATGGCAACGGGCACGTCGCCAACGTCGCCTTCTGCGAGTTCCAGGCCTTCTACATCCTCTTCGGCTTTGCGGGCAGCTTCTGGCTCAACAGCCTGGTGGCGCACGAGGTGTATAGGCTCCTCCACGCGTGCCACATCATGCAAGACTACCGGCCGCCTTCCGGCCGTCAAGTCCTCATGCAGGCCTGCGCCATCTACGCCTGGTGCGCGTTCATCTCGTCATGGCCGCTATGGGGTGAGTCGCCTCCGCCAGCACCGAGAGCGCGCGCCAGTGCGCGCGATCGGCATGGCGAGCATGAGAGAAGAGCCTGAAGTCTAGACCTCGTCCTCCCTCCGTCACAGGCGTCATGCCCGTCTACGCATACCCATACCGTGGCTTCGCTTGTGGGCCCTTTCAAGAGGATGCCACGGCGACGTTGTTCTTCTGGCTTGTCCTCGCGCCAATGGCAGGTTTCATCCCAGCAGCGTACGCGCTCTATTTGCTCGTCTTGACGTGGTATAAGGGCCTTTGGATTTCAGTATCCCGCTCTGCGGCGAGGCGGTGGACAGCTAGAGGATTGGAACGAAGCGTCCAGCACGCTAGCCGTTCGGACTTAGCCTTTGGAACCGACCCGAAGAGTTTAGCGCACAAGAGGCGGGAACAGCAGGCGCGATCGCTTGCGATCTACTTTGCCCGCATCTTCGCCAGCGTCATACTCATGTGGTGCCCAGCAGCACTGCTCATCTTCGTCCTTGACTACCTTGATCCATGGTTGTTTTGGTTTGGCGCCACGTGGACGCACTTGCAAGGGCCGGTTTCAGTCGCGTTGGCTGTGATGAAGCCAGATGTTCGCCAGGCGGTGTTTGATCTGTTTAGGCCTCGAGCATGCAGTCGCCGACACGCCGCTGTGCTCCCGCACAGAATGGCTGTTGAGCTCGAGCCAGAACTACCAGCATCCAATCGGGATTCCTTGACATGACGATGTCTTTGGGGATTGTTGATTGTGGATCGGGACCTCGAGCATGCCAGGTTTTTGATGAAATTGCACTCTGCGTATCCGTGCATGCACGCCCATAGCCATTGTATGACCGTGCATGACACCATGGCTTTGGGCATAGCCAAGCACGGCGTGTGTAAGCGTGTGCCTCCACGGGGCGGGAAGACTAGGTAGGAAGATGAAAATGAAAACAAACAAACTGCGGAAGAAGAAAACTTCTAAAGATGCAGGGCTAACACCTACACTGGGTACTTGAGCCACCTTCCTGGTAAGCGTCCATCGCCCTTTGCCGGCTTGTTGCGCCCGCTTTGGCACCCTGCTCCCCTTCGCTTCTCGCGCTTGCCGCCTCCGCCTCATATCCGCCCCCCTCGTCGCCCACCACCACAGCACCCGGGCCCCTAACTAAGCCTAAGTAGCGCACGAGGGGAGACGCCGTACGCAACAAGGCTGGGTGAATAATAATAAAACATCTGAGCGTTAGTACCACTACTCCCACTCCCACTAGCCCGGTACTATCACGTCACTCCTCAACGCAGCCCAGAATCTTCAGATGTTTTTTTTTGTGGCGTCGGCGAGGGCTTCGAGGTGGGCGGGGGCGGGCTCGGAAAGGTCGACGTTGGCGGCAACGGCGGCCGTAAAGTGCGGCGAGGAAGAGAGGGCGGGGCCGCAATAGGTGATGCCTACGTCCTTCTCGTGGTGTGCGAGGGCGAGCCTGGGTCCCTTCCCGCGTATTAGTTTCCCTAAGGAATAAGGAACTTAATCCGTCGGAAATTTTCGAGCGCTTGCTTCTTGCTTCCAAAAGGCCGGAAGCGTGTTGTTTCCACGAATGCTAGCCGAGAGGCTTAGCGCGTCGACTTTCGAGAAGACCGCCGATCTCCCCAACGGGGTGCGACTGAAACATTGGTCTAGGGCAGTCTTCCAATCCGCCGAGGACGGGTTTAGGTAACGGACTATCCATATTGCTTGAAGCGCACGCGTGTGTTCGGCCATAGGGAGTAGTCCGATGCCCAGAAGGGGCCCGTCCTCGCTCATCCCCACTCTCGGGTATGCCGGATAGGTTATCCATCTTCTTCCCTCTTGCGAGGAGCCTAGCTCGTCCGCCTGTAGCCGGGGGGACCTATCCCACAATATAGTTTGAACGTCAGAGTCAATCAATAGCTTCCATGAACCATGCCGGAGGGGTGGAGGTGGATAGCCAGTATCTCGGCGTCCCGTATGCAGCTAATAAAGTTCACTAGCTAGTAGCGTTCTCCCGTGAATCGAGAGGTTCTGAACTCCTTTCCACGCTGCGACTTTCTTCTTGAGCTTGACGTAGAGCCTTTCCCAAAAAGTATCGTCGTCGGGTCCTTCCCAGAAGGGCACTCCCAGGATGGTGGCATACTCTCCTTCGCCGAGCGTTTTTAGGTAAGCTAGCGTGTCGGGGACTCGCGCTCCCACAAGGGATTCCAAGCGTATTAGTACACTCTTTCTTCTATTGACTCTAGCCCCGGTGGCGGTTCCATAGATATCTAGGATATGCATCGCCTTTTCCAATGACTCGAAGGAATTAGCTAGAATTTGCGTGTCATCCGCGAACTGCGAGAGTCTTAACTCTCTCGGTCCTATCGTGATTCCCGCCTCAAACGAGCCTCAGCCGGAGATCATAAACCCTAGCCGGAGACCATAAACAGCTACATTGTCATTGCCAAAGTTGCATTTGTCAATGCGATTGTTAATTGTCTAGGAACAAGTAATGGCACACACACTCACTCTCATAAACATAGGGGATAGGCTACTACAGCTGCTTGGCGCCCCACAGTTTGGCCACCGCCGCCTCCTCTGTCTTCCGCCTGCGGCTTTGCACCTGCGCTCGCATCTCCGCCTCCGCTTCTTCTTCAGCCAAGGCGGCATGGCTCGACTCGTATGTGACGCGGAGCCGCGTCATCTTGCGCGCTCGCATCACCTCCGCGGAATCAGGCGAAGAGGGAGGAAGGGCCACGCCACACGGGGGGCTAAGAAGAACCGAAGAAGGGCCGCTGCTGCTTCCTGAACCCCGCTTGGCGTAATCGCGTGCATGGTGCTGTGGTGACTCTAGAAACTGGTGGCCGGGCAATGACAGGCATGCAACGCCATCGTACCTGTGGTTTATGGCGCCATGCCAACGCCCACCGCCGCGACAATCTTCGTATTGCCGGTCGCGATATCGCTCATCGCGATATCGCTCATCGTGGTATCGCTCATCGCGATACTGCCCATCACGATACTGCCCGTCGCGATACTGCCCGTCGCGATAGCGCCCATCGACATACGACCTGTCACCGTACGGCCCACCGACGCGGTCGTGCGAGCTGTCGTTCCAGCCACCAGCATCTCGCCAACCTCTGCGCCCAAAGTCGCTGGCGCCGAAGTTGGCTCGCCAATCACCACCGTCGTTGTACCCTTGCAACCCACCTTGGCCACGCCCATCGTCGCTGCCCACGTCAAAAAATGAACCTCTGTGGCGCCCGCCGACGCTGGCATGCACGTCGCCATCGATAGGCATGCTGAAGTGGCGCCCGCCGCCATCGCGCTATTCTGGATCCGTCTGACCTATGCCGGCGAAGGTGAGCTGCAAGTCGGCCTCGCCACGTTGGCTGACGTCACGGCTGGCATTGCCGCCAATAATACCGTCGAGGTGGCTTGGTTCACCCGTAAGGCAAAGGCGCATGCATGGCCCACGCAGAGTGTTGCCTTCAAGGTTTGCATCGGAGGCCACGATCGACATCGTCGTCCATTGGTGTTCAAGTCCACCGAGGCTCTGAAAGACTTTCTTCCCGTGGCAGTGGACGTGTCGGAGACGAGCTCACCTAACGCGCCGAAGATCACGAAGCACGGGCGTGACGCCCTCTTCTTGTACGTGGCTGCCGAGGAGCCGGGGCTGATGGTGCAGCCCCCTGCTATCAGGCGGCGCGGCGGCCGTGTCAGCAACGACGGCAATGATAGCAGTGACAACGAGGAAGATGGGAGCGATATTGAGGAGGTGGAGGAATGCAGCGATGAGGCCAGCGAGGCCAGCGAGGCTAGTAAGACAGAGGAGGAAGATTTGCAGACTAACACCGCTCGCTCGAGCAGGCCCAACGCCGCTCGCGGCGTAGCGGGTTGCGGCGGCGACGGGCACAGCGCCGCGGGTCGCGGCGGCGGTCATAATAGTGGTCGCCGCAGCGGTCGCCGCAGCGGCGACGGGAGTGGCGGCGGGAGCTGTCGCGGCGGCGGGAGCTGTCGCGGCGGCGGGATCTGTGGCGGCGGTGGGCCTGCTGCTATGTGCCATTGTAGCGATGAGGATAGCTCCGACTCCGGTGCGATGATCCGCACTCAGGAAGTGGAAATCGCGCTACGCCGGGGAGAGCAAGCCGAGAATGATCGGGCAAAGCGGGCGAGGACGCGTGCGGCTCGGCTGGCTGCGCGTGAGAATCGACGCGGCAGCCGCGAGCAAGGATCGGAGAAGCGCCGGCGCTCCGCACGCTCCTAGTGCCCCAGCGCGTTCGCTTTCGTGGTGGTGTGCGGCGGCTCCGGCGCAGCGGGAACGTAGAACGTAGCTAGCTAGCATGGCGGCGGTAGTAAGTCGGTTGTAGGTGGTTGTGTCGGCCTGGGCTTGCTGTAGTTGATTGAAGTCTTGCAGCTGGTGCTTTCTAGTACCCAGATTAGCGAATGGACGGTGTTTCCCACTTCTTGACATTGTCGATGCCATTGTGCACTTTGCGCCCGTTCCGAGATCATAAAATGTGGTTTATGATCTCCGGCTGAGGCTCGTTCTCATTTCAGGGTCGGCAAAAAGTAGTTAGAAGTAGTTATAAATCATTCTTTGACCGCCCTACTAATTCCCTATAGCCTATAGTCCCCTATAGCATGGACCCGGCATCATTCCATGGCACCTCCCGATCTCCACTTACGGGAGTGGCAAGCGGATAGCACCTACGCCAATTCCAATTCACCGCGCGAAGTGACCAATCGACTTCACACGGCCCCGACGGGCACCCAACTTGCGCAAAACTTCGGCCGGCTTACCCTCTCCGGGGCTCTTCGCCAGCGTTGCCCAGCGCGACTTGCCCTGCCGCTCCGCTTCGATTCTCATCGCCCCCCCCGATATGGCTGCGGCTGCGGCGGCGGCTTCGGCTTGAGCTGATCGACCCCGCCCGCGTGGTACTTGACGCCCTCGAAGATGGGGTCGCAGAAGCCAAGGCGCGGGTCCTTCCATCCCTCGGGGAGAGGGCGCTCGTAGTCCTGCCCAGGAGTCGGAGAGGGGTCGGCCGAAATGCAGTTGAGGGCTTAGCACGAGCGCTAGACAGCGAGCTCACCACTACATCGGTTATCTCGCCAGCCTAGGCGAGAGATGCTAGCCGACTATCTGCGTACCTTGTCGCCTGATCGGCAGTCGCAGAAGAATCGGACGTCCTTGCCGCAGAGCGCGCATTCGTTGGCCTCTTCCTCCAGCTTCTTCTTCGCCTTGTGCTCCTCGTCGGCCATCTTCTTCTTGTACCGCAAATGCTCCGGAAGGTCCGAGTAGTCGGCATCGACCTGCGCGGGGAGGCGCCGTACGCGGGTGGGCGCGGCATGGGCTTGCGGGGCGCGGGCGGCCAGCCCCTCATCGAGCATGCGGCACTCACCATGCCTCGCTCCACGTATTGGTCCTCGGTGAGGAGCCTGTGCCAGTGAGTGTCCGTTTGTGTTCCCTTCTTTTGCCCGTCGTATAGCTGCAGGTTGGCCTTGGTGAGGTTGAGCGTGACGCAGCTGCGAATGGGCGGGCCGCAACTCGGGACGTGTGAGGCGCGATGCGGGGGCTCAGGACGCGTGAAGCGCGAGGGGTGGCGGGGGGGAGGAGGGGGAGAGATTGCAGGAGGGGCGGGGTGGTCGGGGTGCCGTCGTGAGAGCTCTCACTTTCCGTCGGTGAGCCATGTCGAGGTGGTCGGGTCGATCCTCTCCTCGGTCTCTCCGTGCAGGTACACGACGCCAGTGCCCCGGTCCGACACGTGGATCTGCCGAGCGCAAAGGAGAAGTGGGTGGCGTGGAAGGGTGAGGCGAGCGCTCCGGCGGTAAATAGACACCTGGCAGCGGCGCGCGTACCTGCTTGGGCGCGAACGAGACGTTCAAAAGAGAAGCCTTCATGCGGTCGCATGGCACGGTGTGCGCGATGACGACCACCTGCGGCGTGAGGGTGGCGCAGGCTGCACGTAAGCACAGCTGCGGCGGGGAGGGGGGACGGCCTATATGCATTGGGGCGTGCTCACCTCGGTGGCACTCTGCCACCACCTGGCGTTCTTGGTCTGCACCCACACCGGCTCGGGCGCCCGATCGTTCCACACCCGCTGCATTCCAAAGGACAAGGGCTCGAAGTTGTCTGCGTGCAGACGGGTCGAAGGAGCACGTGAGCTACGGGGCCTCCGCGAGCAGGCGGGCGCACGTGCGACGGTGGGCAGCGATTCGCCTCAGCGCGTCGCCACGGCCGGGCATACCTTTCTTGTGTAGCCGGCCGTCCTCATGCACAAGGGTGTAGTTGCGCGGAGGCAGCATGATTGTGGTGGTGCCGACTTCAAACTGCTCAGGCGGGTGGTCCTGCGCGTTGTGAGGAGGGAGGGCGGGTGAGCGGCCAGCCGGCATGGCGAGGGCAAAGCGAGCGGCCAGCGCAAGCCCCGACGGGGGTTCAGCGGGGCGCACGTCGGAGTCATCCGAATCGGAAACGTAGTTATCATCTTCGGAGTCCTCCTCACTCTCCTCATCCTCCTCATCCTCGCCGCCCACGTTTTCCTCGAGCACCAGTCCACCCGCGGCTGGTGCGCCGCCATCGCCGTTGTCTTCGAGCGCGAGCCCGCCCTCCGCGTCCTCGTTTGCTGCGCGCGCGGCCTCGACCTCGTCGGTCACGTCGACGATACGCGGCTCATCATCGTCGTCCCTGGGCGCTGGTGCATGTGTAAGGAGCTGAACGCCGGGCGGCGGCTGCCACGTCGCCTCGTACTCCTTTTCGAACTCCTGAGTGAGCTCGTCATTCCAGTCGGCGTAACTTTTGATGCGCCCCGTCTTCTTCGCGCGCTCCTTCGCCTCGAATTGGGCGGCCGACTTTGCGTCGTAGGCCTGCCTGCGCGTCGTCGACTTACGCGCACGCTCGAGGTCGGCCGCCAGCTTGTCTGCAGCCTCGGCTTCGCGGCGCGCAACCTGCAGCGCTTTGGCCGCCTCCGTATTGCCGGGTTCGTGCTCACATGCCGTCTCCAACGCACCGACCGCCTCGGCATGCCTCTGCAGCCGGCCGAGCGCGACGCCCAGCCGGTACCAACCCTTGGCCCAGTCGGGCGCAAGCTCAGTCGCCCTTCTGGCGTCATCGAGCGCCAGCTGAGGCTTTCCCGCCTTGAGGTATGCCTGGCATCGGTTGGCGAAGAGATGAGCGCTCGGCTCCGCCTCGATGGCGACGGTGTAGTGCTCGTATGCCGTGCGAAAGTTGCCCGCGCGAAACGCAGCGTCGCCTCTCCCCTTCCTCAGCCTCGCCCTCTCAGGGGGAGAGAGAAGCCGCTCGTCGAATCTCTTCCTCAGCTCGAGCTGCTCGGGCGAGTTGGCATCGTAGCGGCCATCAGGAGCGAGGGATACTGGCTGGTGAAGGGCGGCAGGGTGGCGGCAGCGAGAGCAGAGCAGGGAGGAGGAGGGAGAGAGGGGAAAGGAGGGAGAGAACTCGAGGCAAGAGGGAGAAGCACGGCACCAGCCGCGGAAGAGGCCGAAGGAATCGTAGCCCATCGAGAGGTGGGGAGGGGGGGGAGGGGCGAGGGCGCGGAGGAGGAGTGAAGGAGAGGGGAGGAGTGGCGAAGGGGAGGGGGGAGGGGGAGGAGGAAGCGAGAGGGGGGGGAGAGAGAGAGGGAGGAGGAGAGGGAGGGGAGGCGAGACGTGAAGGGAGGGGAGGGAGGGAGAGAGGAGAAGAGAGAGGTGTATTTTTAGGGAGAGGGAAGAAGGAGAGAGAGGAGAAGAGCCCTCTTCCGATGGGTTACTTCTCTTACTTACCGACCGAGGAGAGAAAAGAGAAGAGATCGAGCTGCTGGGACGATAACAGCAGAAGAGGAGTACAACTAGAGACAAGAGAGAGTACTCCAGAGAGTATTAAAGCAGAGGAACAGAGGGGGAAGAAGAAGGAGAAAGAGAAGAGACGAGAGAGAGAGAGAGGAAAGACTGTGAGAGGGAGAGAGAGAGGAATTGATTAGCGGAGAGAGAGGGATATCTAGCGGAAACGAAGAGAAGAAATGGGAGTAACTACTCTCTACTACTAGGATCTCCCGCGGGTCGCGCCGTCTGCGGGCGGCGGCGCTCTCTTTAACTTCTAAGAGTGCTCGTTCACATCTGTGGCTCGGTGAGGGCGGAGGTGGTCCCGATTCACGGTTCCGTTTCTTTTCTTCTTCTGGGGGTCCAGCGTGTAATAGGTATATTAGGCTCTGAGCTCTGAGGGTAGGGCAGGATACGGATAGCATACTAAGGGAGCCGAAACCTGACGATCCGATACCTAATGCCTAACGCCTAACGGAGCATCTGGCATCTGGGCCTCCGACCGGCAAAGTGCAAAGTTGAGAATTTGAAGTTGAAGTTGAGGGGCAAAACTGCAAAACTGCTTAACCCTAGTATATGCCTAAAAATGGATTTTTGGGTGAGTGCGTTAGGGCAAGGGGGTCATATATGAACCAAATTTTGGGCTGGGCAGGCTGCATATAGGCGGCAGGATAAACAAAAAACAAAAAAACCTTTTAATATTCTCGCCTCGCGCGCGGCACTGAGATCTATCTTCGTAGCCACGCTCCTTCCCACCTCGCTCCCCACTACCCGCCTTGCGGCTCCTCCCCTTGTGCTCTACTTCGGGGCTCAGGTTGTTGGGGGGAGTTGGGTTGGATCGGGTGCACTTGTCCCCAGCGAATGTTCTCGCCTTTCTCCTGTGTCACTGGGTGGCCTGTTTATGTTTATTTCGGTCGTTTGGGCGTCTTGTCGTCCTTGAAGCTCGTTGTGTTGCGCGGTGTTTTAGCGCCTTCTGGTTGGGCTCGAGGCAGGCTGTAGGTGTGTCTTAGGCTAGCCGCTCTGTTAGGCCGACCGCTTCCGTCACTTGTCTCAGGGTGTCGCTCATTTTCAATCTACCCTTTTGGTCCTCCGTGAATATCGGTGAGCTAAGTTCCCTTGGGGTTTTGATCTTGGGTTTTCTTCCCTGTGCGGCCTTTCCGGTCCTCGCCGAGTTGTAGAGGCTCGGCGGAGCGCGGCCTCTCACCAGGGTAGAAAATCTTATGAGCGTGGCTTCCAGTGCTGGTATATAGTGAAATTCGTACGACTCATATTTTACTCTATAGAAGTCTCTGATGATGTACCTCCACGCTATTACGTATAAGGATTTTAGGCTGTCGGGGGTAACCGCACTAGGATATGCGAAGAGTCTGTCCTTTGCCTTTTGCGTGCGTGACCTTTTGGGGCAAGGCGTGTAGTTGGTTATGGCGTCGATGGTTTCGAATATTTTCTTCGTCGCTGGGCACCACGCTAGGTGGCACGAGTCTTCGCGGTGGCATTGGCATAACCTGCATTCACTCGTCTGGCTGTCCGCAAATCTGTTTCTGGTTCCGATTCTCCTGTGGGTTATGTGTTTGAAGTGTGGGTGTTTGTCGGTGTGTTTTAGCAGTGGAAGAGCGTATAGTCTTGCTATATGTTTCCACTCCTCCTTTGTAATGTCTAATCTCTTTTCCCATGCGGGTTTCGCCGTTTGTGGGGCATTCGTTCGGGCTGTTTTTAGCGTGGCTTTCGTGATGTCTGAGACCGTGATCGCGTCTAGCGCTACTTTCCCTTTGTTTATAGCGTACTCTTCCGCCAGAGGGTATTCCGTAAATCTCGGGCCTTTGTACCCGTTCTCCCATTTGGCCGGTGGGTGGTAGTACCGGACTTCATTCTCGTCTGTTACGTCTCCGGTGCCGGATATCTCTCCTAGGTAGTCAGTGTCGGCTTGTAGCCATATGTTGTTCATTTTGGTAATGTAGCGCTCGTCTTCGGAGACTCTCACTTCTCTATTTGGTGTATTTCCCGCCTCGTGTGGATGGGTTCCGCCATCGTGGTCGTCCGTGTCCTTTTTGTCCGCTGTCGGGCGTTCTTTCGCTTGTCCTAGTACGCTTCTCGCGTGGCTGACCACCGCGTCCCATGATTCTAAGAATTCTTTTTTGTGGATAGTTCTTCCCTCATGTGTGAAGGTGTCGGGTAGGTGCTCGACATAAGCCGAGCATTCCTCTTTGCTGCCGAGACATAAAGGTGCCAGCGGGTGGAGTAGGCCGCCTTGGACACAAATGTGCCCGAGCCACCTTCCAGTTTCATACGCTCTCGGTTGCCCTTAAGAAAGGTGAGGCCTACTTTCTCGACCGCCTTAATGAGGTTGCTCAGTGTGATTTGTTTTGCTTGCGCCAAGCCGTCGGCTTCGACGACCAAGTGGGCTGCAACGTCTTGGAGAGCATTATATAGTGATTTGCGCGAGGATGAGCCTCGTTTGTTGAACTTTTCCTCTATCGAGTCGACCTTGATCCGGACTTTGATGTCTGTCTGAAGCACGCGGAGGGTGGTAAGTTCGCCATATCGCTCTTGGAATTGTTGCGCACAGTCTTCGTTGACTGCTATGTGCCAGGGGCCTTTAATCGACCGGGCCCAGAAGTCCGGTTCAGGATCGACTCCTTCGAGCTCTAAGAGGAGCTCGACTATGGCGGCGTACACCGACGCGTCTTGGAATGTGTAGTCGCCCTCCTGATGGAAGGAAAGTTCGTAGTTTGCATCTGTGTCTACGCTTTCTTGTTCATCTTCTGATTGGGGTTCCTGTGCGGGGCATGGCGAGTCGGGTGTAAGTGTGTAGTTCGTCGGCTTGCGGATGCGTGGTGCGTTGGCGTGTGCGTGCTCTCGACCTTCCCCTAGGGGGGTCTCGTGTGTGCTGTCCTTGGTCTGGGGGTGTTGCTGTGGCTTGTTGTGGTGCGTATCTGTTGTAGTGTGAGGTTTGTGCCCATAAGGGCCACCCGGTCTCGGGCCGCGCCGCCGAGGCGGCGCGGCCGTCACCAGGGTGAGTGAGGCCTCTGCCATGAGGCATGCCCAATGGATCTCTGTTGGTTCTTGTCTGGTGTGTGCTGGTTGTGGCCTGCAGCCTGTGGTCCTCCAGGGGGGGGGCCAGCATGGCTGCTGGAGGTGGTGTGGCCGGGGCCACTGGCCGTGTGGCGCGACGGGGATCGCGCTCACCTGCTCGGCCTCCGCGGGAGGACGCGGTCGCTTCGCCTGCGACTGCTCCATGGGCATTGGAAGGGCGCCCGCGGTGGGGTGCCCGAAAGAGAGAGGGGGCGCGTCGGCGCGCTCCATGGCGACCAAGTATAAACTTAGTTGATATAGGCGGCAGGATAGAAGCCACCTACCATCACACCATCACAGCATGCATTAGCCCTAGTTGTTAAACACAGGAACAGTGTGTTTCTACGGAAGTCAAAAACAGTGTTTTTCATTTTTCACCGTGTTTCTAAATTTTAAATTTTTAACAAATTTTTATGGGTCGCGGCGCGGCAAAGGAACGGGACTAGCGCTCACTCTGTTGTATTCCTGCCCATCTGAAGGCTATAGGCATGAATATTCGTGTAAGGTATAAGGTACGCGCTCATAATTACAATTGAACAGTTCCCCGTGTTGCCGCTGACGCACAAGACACACAGATTCGGATTTCCCCATGGTCTCAAGTCCAGGTTTGCAGATTTTGGTCTCGAAATTTGCGATTCGAATTTTGTTTTTGCTGTTCTCATAATTGTTGGCTCGTTTAAGGTAATAAACCGGCATGACTTCGACTTCTCGTTCTGCAGTCGCTCTGCGAGACTCTCTCTCTCTCTCTCTCTCTCTCTCTCTCTCTCTCTCTCTCTCTCTCTCTCTCTCTCTCTCTCTCTCTCTCTCTCTCTCTCCGTCCGCCTCTCCTCGGCCGACGGCAGGAAGATTCGTCCAAAACATTCTCCGGCCCCAAGATATCTCGTGGGGGGTCTCTCCGCGCTCCGCGAGGGAAAGGACGCGATCTCGCTCCGAGATTGGCCTCGCGCCCTCCCACGCTGCCCTTCCGTGCCCTCGGTCCCTCGCCCCCCCCCGCGGCAGGTTCTTTCCCTCGGCGTGCCGTCCGTCGCCTCCGGCCCTCTTCTCTTACCTTTTCTTGATGTCATCAAATGTTCCTAGTTGGGCTGTCAGTCCGTAAGCTTACGGTGGTTTTGAGCTTACACTTACATCAGTACTTACATCAGTACTAATATCAGCTTACACCCCTATTATAACTTCTAGTATCGCTATTATTATACTTACACTTACTAGGGGGTGTTCAGCGTGCAGCGCGTGGCGCGCGCGCAAAGGGGAGGGCAGCGCAAACAAAGTCGCGTTCCGTCAAAAGAGGGCCAGGCTATTTGTTTTCTTTTTGGTTAGTATTATTACAATTACAACTCTAACATTATTATTACAAAGCTAATCACGCTCCCCCACTCCCACTCCCAAACACCCCAGCTACGCGGGCTGAGTTTTCATCTTCTTCGTCTTTTTCTCACATCCCTCTTCCTCGTCGTTCTGCTTGCAGGCGACGATATCGCTTGGCTGATCTTGGGTGGCGAGATCCGTGATGCGTGCGAGGACGGCCTTCTTGTCCTGCATGTAGAGTTTGCCAGCTGCTCGGCGCACTTGCACCATGGGATCCGCTTCAGCGTACGCGACCGCCGTGATGTATTCCATGCAGAGGTACGCGACGGCGGCTTGCTCTCCAATGTATCTGGTCTTGGGGATTGGGATCTTGTCGTACTCGTCAGAGTAGTCGCCGACGAGCATGAGGGTTGCCTTGCACCAACGGCCCATGTATGGCTCGATGAGTGCCCACATCGACGGGTAGCGTTCCTTGGCCAGATCCACGCGAAAGTCTCCACATCCACGGCCCATGCCAGAGGCTGTGACGAGCAGCATCGCCAGGATGGCGCCGCTCATGCCCTCCTCCATGTGTTCGCAGAACTTGAAGGCTGGGGCGCGGATCTCCTCGTAGGTGCGGTGACCGAGTCGCTTGGCGATGAAGACAAGTACTGGCCCATGGTGAAGGAGCGAGGCTTGTGGGGGAAGAGGAGAGTGGGGTGTAGGTGGTGGATGTCTGGGAGGAGAAGACTCTGGGTGTTCGCCCGCCAGATGCGTGTGCACGCCGTGCGCATGATGAGTGGCAATCACACGCGCGGGGATCCCGTGCGTGGAAAGTTTCGTCGGTGCACTGATGGTAGAGGTTTCCACCATGGGGAGGGCAGCAGAGCTGCCCTCCCACATGAGGTGCTCTTGGGGTGGGAGGGTTTCCCACTGTTGGAGGGGGTCTCAAAGACCCCCTGCATGCTACGCAGAGCCATGGTGGCAACCTGTTCGGTACCACCACTGCCCGAGGACGAACGAAGACCGCGTGCTGCGGCCGCATCATTGGACCTGCAGGGTTGGCACTTCACTGCACCCACGAAAACACTCCGACTCTCGCCCCACGACTTTCTCACATAACTCGACTGAAATCAAACCCAAACACTCCGTTCAGACAACGACGGACGACGATCAAAGGGCGATCTGTCGGCGATCTCGTGTGGAACGGGAATCGCACCATAACGGAAACGAGGGGCAATCCTGCTAGGCAGTATCCCAAGAGACCTATCGAATAAGACGAGAGAAGTGCGATGTGCCTAAGGGGGAGATACGAAGAGGTCGCAAATTAAACCTGATTGCCCCCAAAAGCAGATAAGAAACGCAGGGAAGATAGCAAATTAAAAATAATTAAACCTATTTGCGAGGCGCCTAGGAGGAAGAAAGGTGGGGAAACTTCGAAACTTCCCTTCTCTTTCGAGAGAAAGAGAGAGGGCGCTCCACAACCCAAGATTATCGCCGGGAGCCCGCAGCGCGAGCCCCGGCGGCGGTGAGAGAGCGGCGCGGCGCGCCGCCATCGCGCTACGCCATGACAAGATGATTAAAAGATACCTAGGGGGGACTGCCACGTGCGAGTTGCACTAACGGTATAGAACCACAAACAAACAACAAATGACACATTGGACATGGTGTAAGACACCCTGTGATACCCCCTCCTAAGCGGAGTACGGATGAGATCCGAATGACGCTTACACAAATTGAACACAAACAAATGTCAAATGTGAATGGTAAAGCAAGTTGCAACTTGGCCAACAAAAAGGGCCAATCTTTCCAAAACAAAGGAACGACCCCTCCCAGCAGGGGAGAAGAGAGAAAGAAGAAACTGCGGCGCAGCCGAGCCGGTCAGATGGACCGACCCTCCCAGCCGGGGAGGAGAGAGAAGAGATGACCGTGCAGCCAAGTGGCAAGTGGTAAGAGGGACCGCGAACCCTCCAGCGAGGGAGCAGCCGAGTGGTCAAAGCGATAGACCCTCCCAGCGGGGGAGGAGAGAGAAAGAAGACGGCGCAACCAAGCCGCGGTCAGACAGACCGACCCTCCCAGTTGGGGAGGAGAGAGAAGGTACGGCAGCGCAACAAAGAAGAGGCCCAGCGGGACCCCAACTCTCCCAGACAAAAGGAGGGGGGAGAGGCGGAGAGAAAGAGAAAGAGGGGCACTCACCCAGACGGGGCACTCGCCCAGCATTGGATCGAGCAGCGATCAACGGGGCCAGCTCGCGCGAGCGAGGCGAAGCAATGTGGGCAGGGGTGCAAACAAGGATCAAAGAGATCCATTCCCATTCCCTCCCGAGCAAGGGGCCCAGAAGGACCACCTCCCCCAGAGGCCAGAGGGGGAGAGAGAGAGAGGGAGAGAGGAGGGCTCGCTACTCGCCATGCAGCCATGCAGCCCAAAGCGACTGCGCGAGCGCGCGCAGCTCGCGGCGGTCCGCGAGAGTCGGCTCAGCCAGCCCAACCCTACCCCTCTACACCTGGGTGGGAGCTCCATATCGCCGGGAGCCCGCAGCGCGAGCCCCGGCGGCGGTGAGAGAGCGGCGCGGCGCGCCGCCATCGCGCTACGCCATGACAAGATGATTAAAAGATACCTAGGGGGGACTGCCACGTGCGAGTTGCACTAACGGTATAGAACCACAAACAAACAACAAATGACATATTGGACATGGTGTAAGACACCCTGTGATACCCATGCATCCAAGCGAAGCTTTTGACCGAGAACGAGAGAAAGCAGCGAGTTATAAATTATAACGATAAATGCCGAACAACGAAGGCCGAAGAGCGGAGCCTAACGAGTGTCGATTCGCGAATGCGACAGTCGGGACCGAGGCCGCCGCCTCCCCGGAGACACAGGAGGAAGGGGGGGGGAGGAAGATCACCGGTGGGGGTAGCGGGCCACCGGAACATATCTAAGCCCTTCAGCACCCTTCACCCCTATCCCCCTACCCCTAGTCCCTAGTAGCGCACGGGAGGAGTCGCCTGCATTGTGACGGGGGGAGAAGGAGAAGGGCCAGGGGAGTGGGGGTGTAGAAAATTTGCTGTGTGAAAGAAAAAAAAGCAGTGGGTCCACGGCCGCGGTGAGAACATTAAAAGGTTTATTATTATTTTAGAATGCACGCACCAGCGCACACCGCAGCGTGGAGATTTTTAGCATCCGCTAAAACCCAAAACCGCCGTAGCGTGCTATACGCACCCACCCAACATCCACCATCGAGAAATGCAGAGATGTAAAATGTTGGCATGGACATGAGCTCTAGATGGCACTGCGAGTGCATAGCGATGGTCTTGGGCTAGCGAATCATTGGGCAGCGGAGAGACAAGAGCTCCATACACCGTCTGGTCATACAGAAGACTCTATGGCGCGCATCAGCACGGGCATGAGAAGAGCACTCGACTCTGAACGTTAGAGCTCAATGTGTGCACGAACCAGGGAAATTAAATCCCACTGGAGCGGCAACTCCCGCGCAGGTGCACGTTAATTCACTTAGAGCAAGTTCTCCTGGTACCACTCAGCCGACGCTTTGGTGGGGCCGTAGAGGAAGGATGTCGGCCCACGGAAGAAGACAAGCTTTGTCGTTTGGCCACCCGAGTTCTGAATGGCTCCAAGCGCAGTGTCAAAGTCCTGCCCAAGGACAAGCTGCGAGTCAACTGCCACCAGCTGGTCGCGTCGTGCGAGTGCTGGCGTGGCCGACGCTGCGGATCCGTCAGGCAGTAGATCGTCCACGTAGATTCCTCCGCACTCCCCCTCGTTCTCGACGAACGCGATACCCATCGGCTTGGAGAGCTCGATGGTGAGATAGTTCTTCACATCGGAAGGGTCAACATATGTGACCGACTGCCCCTGTGAGCAGGACCAAGGAGGGTAGGTGTTTGTTGCTGGTGTGTGGGACCCTCGTGGATTGGACCCTCGTTGACTAGCGAGAGGGAGGGCTCCCTTGCCCTACTCGCATTCCGACTCTACACACGTTGGGGTCGAGAAAGAGGGAATAGAAAACCAGCACACCCATGCAGAACCGGGTGGAGAGATGTGGCTTGTGCTAGCACGTCTCCTTTCTACCTTACCCTCCGCCCGAGCCACTTCACTAGGCATGAGGAGGAGCGAGAGAGGAGAGCAAATCGAGGGAAGAAGAGCAGGGCGTGTGTTCCGAAAAGTAGGGCAGAGAAGGGGTCGAGCCAAAGGGGGTTGGAAGCGGGAAGGCGCGTCTAGCGCGCTGCCTCTGCCGCCTCGCCCTCAGTCTGGATCCCCTTCTTGAGACAAGGGCGCGAGGGAGAGGAGAAAGAGGAGACCGAGCAGAGGGATGGAAGCGGAGAAGCCAAACACTGGCAAGAGAGAGCAGAGCAGATATAGAGAGGCGTGGTGTGTTGGGCGGATGGATAGGAACGCGTCTAGGAGACCCTCTCTGGGCTGTGCTCGGTGTTTCAATTCCAACGTAGGTGAGCAGGAGAGGAGATCAGAGAGGGTCAGGTGGGGGGAGGGGGGGGCAAAGGAGAAGAAGCGAGTCGAGCATGGGAGGGGTGTGTGAACGGTTGGGCCAGATGAAAGGTGTGCATGTACAGGAGGGGAGGAGTGGGAGGCGGAGCAGGATAGAGCGCGGGATCTGATCGCACCGCCTCTCCCGCCTCTGCTTCTGCCTCGAGCCCCTTGTCGAGCCCCAGCCATCTGTCGAAGGGCGTCACACGGTCAGCAGCCACGATGGGCTTGTCGCCGCCGCCGAAGGCGTCCTTTACGCCGTCGAAGAGGGTGGCGATCGGTGCCCCCCCGGAACGAGACGGAACTGCACGCAGACGAGCACTTGGCACCAGAGAGGAGGGAAGAAGAAGGAGAAGCAGAGGGGACATCGCGCGCGCGGTCTCTCTCTCTCTCTCTCGTCCCCCTCTCTCTCCTTTCCTCTCTTTCTCTTTACCCCTTGTGCCCCCCCTTCTCCCTCTCTCTCTCCTCGCCCTCTCTCTTCTCACCCTCCTCTGCCTCACTCTCTCTCTCTCTCTGTTGTACTCTCTCTCTCTCTCTCTCTCTCCCTCTCTCTCGCTCTCCCTCTCTCTCTCTTTCCTATCTCTCTTCTCTCTTCTCTCTTCTCTCTTATTCTCTCTTCTCTCTTCTCTCTTCTCTCTTCTCTCTTCTCTCTTCTCTCTTCTCTCTTCTCTCTTCTCTCTTCTCTCTTCTCTCTTCTCTCTTCTCTCTTCTCTCTTCTCTCTTCTCTCTTCTCTCTTCTCTCTTCTCTCTTCTCTCTTCTCTCTTCTCTCTTCTCTCTTCTCTCTTCTCTCTTCTCTCTTCTCTCTTCTCTCTTCTCTCTTCTCTCTTCTCTCTTCTCTCTTCTCTCTTCTCTCTTCTCTCTTCTCTCTCTCGCCCCCCCCCCCCCCCCCCGCCCCCTCCGCCGCTCAGCCCCACGCAATGAGGGCGCCACCAGGTGAATTTCTCTCTCTTACCAACTCAGTTTCTTTCCCTCTCCCCCCCCCTCCCCCTCCCCAAGGCACCAGGTTGATGGCCCATGGGCTCAGCATTACATAGAAGAGGAGATTATATCGAGATCTAGAGAGCGCAGAACAAACTGTTCTGTTGTGCTTTCTAGGGTAAACAGTATGATTCGTCCTTTACTAGACAACTTCTGCTTCTCGCCTTCCCACCCGAGAGGGGAAGGCGAAGTCTCGGGGAAATGTCCATGTCCGCTCCCCCCTTCCCGGCCGGCAGGCTTGCTGACGAAACTCTACACCTCAACCCAGAACCTGGACACGATAAAAAAATCCAACTGCGACACTGCGACTAGAGGCTAGAGGCTAGAGCTTCTCACTTCTCTAGGGCGGTCATACACAAAAAAGGGTCAAAATTTCAACGAGCTCTAGAGGCCACAAAACTTTCAGCCAAGGCTAGTATAGAGTATAGTGATGGGAAGCACATATCAGCACATATCCGATGTCCTTTTGCAACTAAGTTTATACTTAGTTCGTCGCCCATGGGGGGGCACGAGCCCCCCCTCTCTCCACTCCCATTCCTCCCCTGCCATGCTGCCATGGGGGAGGAACCACCCATGCTCCTGGCACGCCTGATGGCTTGCTAGGAGCCCACTGCCCTGCTGACCCACTCTCTCAGTGGCAGAGTGGCAGGCTCGCCTGCCTCGCGCGTCCTGGCCTGTCGTCCTAGCTTATGAGACACAGGAATAGTGTACAGTGTTTCTTTTCTCTTTTCGGAGGTCAAAAACGTGTTTTTCACCGTTTTCACCGTGTTTCAAACTCCCTCCTTTGTGGCCACCGTTTTTCGGCGGGGGTCAAAGGCAAAGGCCCCCTCTAAGGGGCGTTAGGCCCAGGCCCAGGCCAGAATATTTAAAGATTTTTCTACATATTTGGGCAGATTTTTGGCCGTCGAAAGACCTAGGAGAGTTAGAGTTAGAAGAAACCGATGACAGCATAGTATCCGTAGAAATAGATTCCTAGAGGGCCAGCGAGCGAGAATGGAGAATCGGCCCCCAATATCCTAATAGCGTGCGGAGTAATGGAGTAATAGAAGAACTTGTAGACGTACACGAATTTCGGAGAGTCGGGTCGCGACTATCTCCGGGGCAAATCTGTTTCCATGAGCCCGGGTCAAGTGTCGACTCCGGCTTCCGAGATAGCCGTTCGGCGGTAGGGGTAGGCGGTAATGTCCCGTTTTTTGTGCCCAAATCGTCCGAAAAAAATGTCTCGAGACATCAAAATTTTGCACCCAAATGTCCCCCAAAATGTCCATTAGACATGCGTAAATGGTTCTGATGGTTCGTCGCGCACTTATGACTTATGTATCTATCTATGATTATTCACGTGATACACGAAAGTACATAGTACCGCGAGTATAGCAGCGGACATGATTGGGCGGTTCGGGATTGATAGGCTGGGGCTGAGGGAGTGGGAGTGGAGAGGTTTGGTATTGAGGTAGTGTTGAGAACGAGGGACGAGAATGGGAACGAGAACGATAACGAGAGCGACGAACGGAGAACGACAGACGACAGACGGCTAGAGTCCGATGGACCGACGAGATGACACCACACTCACGTCAACACTCTCCACACTTACGTACTTACGTATCCTTATCACGGGACGCACAGGCACAGGAACCTGCTGACAGACCGAACTAGGAAGAGAATGCCGACAAGAGAGCGATGGGGCGACGGACGATCCGACGGGGGCGACAGTTACGCACAAGAATAAGGAAGGAATCTTTCGAAAACCCTTAAGTGAGTTGATGAAGACCGAAGTAAAAGAGCGCCACGATATAATCCAACGGCCAACACCTGAGGGGGAAAATCAGGGGTCACACAAGGCACAAGGGGGCGGTTCCTTGCACCGGCGATACCTGAACGCGCGACTTAGCCTAAAAACGCGAGGAGCACGCAAGGAGGTAAGCCAGGTGAGGGGCAAGCAGGCGACAAGGGAGGCGACAAAGGAGGCGAGGGCAAAGAGGGCGAATGTAGGATCCTCAAGCAGGCGACAAGGGAGGCGACTAAGGAGGCGAGGGCAAAGAGGGCGAATGTAGGATCCTGCGACGGTGACTCTCAGTGACTCGTGGCTAGCCTACAAGGAGGGGACATAGAAACGGCCAGACAACTTCTAAAACAAAAAGGTCGATCGCGGATGCTACACTCTACTCTCTACTCCTACCTACTATACTACGCTTACGGTATTGATATTGTGTTCACAAGTTTACACGCATCAATCAGAGGCAATTAACTGCTTTATCATATCAGCGCTTGGGTCTACCGCCTCGTCCGCCATCCAATCATCCTCGGCATCCGTGTCCTCGTCGCTATCCCACTTCGCTACATCTGGAGACCACCCAGCACCCAGCCCCAGCCGCGGCGAGCACCGCACCGCCGCTCTCGCTGTCTCGCTGTCGCTGTCACTGTCCACCACCCGGCTCGCTGATCGCGATGACCGGGTGGGGTTGGGGTTGAAGACTGGGCGGTTGGCCATGGGTGGGGAATGGGGGGGAGGGGAGCACGACGACGCCGCGAGCCACTCTCGCGACTCGCGAGAGAAAGGGAGAGGCGTTCCGCGTTTCGCGCGGGGGGGGGAGGCCCCCCTACTGTATTTGGTCCCACGGCCCCACTGTTATACTGTTTTTCGCACTGTTTTTTGCTGTTTTTTTTGCATTCCCAAAAACAAAAACAGCTGCTTTTACGGTTTTTCTAGACCTCAACCACTGTTTTTCTGTTTTTCAAGACCTATCAACCGCTGTTTTTCATAGCTAGGGCTAGGGTTTTCGTCAGCGCTGCGCATTGCGCATTGCGCGCTGACACGCGCGTCGGGTCCGGTGACTCGACGGCGGGCGAGTGCGACGCCATGGCGGCCGAGTGGGCGCCGGTGGTGCCTCTGGCCGGCGCCGGCTCGCCTGGGCCATACGCAGAGCGGCTCGGGAGACTAGGCCGGCGGCTCGGGAGACTAGGCCACGACGTGCATAGGCACGCGCCGGGGGAGTTGGCTAACCCCCGGAGTCAGGAGTTCAAACCCCACAGAGAGGTAAGGTTGCTTGCCTGGCTGGCTGGAGGGGGTTTGGGCGGGAACCGGGGGCGGCGGAGGTTGCCTGGGGGGGAGGGGGGGGGCGCGATGAGGGCGGGGGGGGGGCAAGCCGCGGGGGGGGGAAGGGGGGAAGGGGGGGGGGGCGGGGGGGCGGGGGGAAAGGGAAGGTTGCTCGCGCGAGCTCGTCCGATCTCCCATCAGCTGCTCCGTCAGGCGCGCGGGCGGCTCGCCTGATGACGCTGATTGCGCTGATGAGGGGGGTCCCGCCCTTTCCCCCCGCGGCCCCCGCCCCCTCCCCCCCCGCCCCCCGCGGCGGAGGGACTCCCCCCCCCCTCCCCCCCCCCCCCCCACCCCGCGCGCGCTCTATCCACCCAGTGCGACACAGCCCCCCCCCGCGCGAGCCCGCTGTCCCCTCTCGCCTTGCCTTTCGCGCCCTCGAGGGAAGAAAGAGGAGGAAAACGGGGGTCGTTGGTGGGCCCAGACAGACGTCGCCCCATCACCCTCTCTCTCTCTCCTCTCTCTCTCTCTCTCTCTCTCTCTCTCTCTCTCTCTCCCTCTCTCTCTCTCTCTCTCTCTCTCTCCCTCCCCCTCTCTCTCTCGCACTACCCTCGTCGCCGTCCACCTGAGTGCGTGCAAGCGGGGGACGGGCAGAGTCGCGAGGGGGGAGAGCCTCTCTTTCTTTCTCTGACATGATGCTCCCTCTACTAGGGGTGTTGCTCGCGCCGGCGCTGCACTGGCCCGAGAGCACGCTCCACCGGGGAAAGGCTGCGCAGCGTACCGCCATCGCACGCATGCAGCAGCAGTCCAGCAGGGACCGGCTGATGGACGAGATTGCCGCGCTGGAGACGGCTGCGAATGCTGGCGCCAACCGCAGGGCGATACTGACGGGAATAGCAGCCGGTGCACTGGGAGCACTCGCGGGCAATCGCTTCGGCGAGCCGGCACGAGGACCTGACGCGCTGGAGAAGCTCCCGGCAGAAGTGCAAGAGGGTCTCAAGGCAGCTGAGATGAAAGTCGCGCAGAAGGAGGCGACGCTGCAAGCACTAGGGGAACGCACGTCGGCGGCTGAGGCCGAGATCGCTCGGGCGGAGGAACAGCTCGCGCAGCTACAGGCTAGCCGTGCGGAGATGGAGAAGGAGTTGCAGCAAGCGGAAGAGAGGGAGAAGCAGCAGTTGAGGGAGGCCATGGAGAAGCGGGCAACTGCAGCGAAGGAGCAAGATCCTCCCCCACCCTCGGGGCCTTCACCTCAGGAACGAGAGCTGATTGCTAGAGTTGAGGCAGCCGAAGCACGCGCTGTGGAAGCAGAAGCACTCCTCTCAGAGGCGCAGCAATCTGAGCCATTCCAACTGCCCGTGGACCTGGACCCCATCTTCAACTTGGTTTCCATGCCCTCGTACAGCAGCGTTGACGGCAACACCGTCATCGGGGGTGCCCTCGCCGTCGCTGCACTGGCTGAGGGTGGCGCACTTATCGCAGCAAACATCCAGATTAGCAACCTGAAGAGTGAAAGCGCTTCAGCTAAGCTCGATGCAGATGGCCGCGTGGCTCGGGCGAATACCGATTATGTTGCTGCACTCAAGGCTGCGCAGGTAGACGCAGCCGACGCCAAGGCAAAGTTGGAAATAGTGAAGGAGCACGTCGACGTGATGGCGGAGGACGTGCTTTCCAAGGAGCGGCAGCTCGCAATGGCGCGCCCAGAGAAAGCCGGCGGGCGTGAGATGCAGCCGTTTTCAACCGCAACCCTGCCACTTACGGCCCCATCCAAAGAAGAGGAGGCTAAGCGTCTTTGGCTCTCTCGACAAAACCAAGCCACATGGGGTCGGCGTGTACCTCCGTCCATGTCAGCAGCATCGTTGGGGCAACAGTGGAGTAAGGCAACAGCACTCAAGAGCAGGGCGGGCATGCCCTCGGCGACGGGCACGATCGGAGGGTCTCCACCAGCTGGGCCGGCAATGGGTGAGGAAGAGGAGGAGGCTCAGCGGCGAAGTGCTAGGCGAATGTGGATCCAAGAACGCGAGTCTGCCAAGAGAAGGTGGCTTGCACAACTGGATCCAGCTTCCTGGGGAAGGGGTGCGGCGCCCTTTCCACCTCCAGTCAAAGATGAACGAATCGACTCGGCTCCAGCATTGCCGTCTTCTCTCTCCTCCAACCAACGGACGACGGAGGAAGCTAGGATCCGCTGGCACACTCGCGAAGATGAGCCCTCAGAAAGCGGCGTTCAACCAACTTCTATCGCTAACCCAACCTCGACGTCACCGCAGCCCGCACCAAAGATGAGCGAGGAGGAAGCGAAAAGGGCATGGCTTGCTCGCCACGACCAGCCTACGTGGGGCCGAGGTGCGCCGGCAATCGCAACCACGCCATCGCCCAACGCTCCTCCCATAGCGGCACCAACGCCATCCCGGATGAGCGAGGAGGAGGCCAAGCGGGCGTGGCTCGCTCGCCTCGACCAGCCCACTTGGGGCAAAGCTGCAACTGCCATCTTGGATGTCGCCCAAGACGCCGCCGACTTGGCGACTCTGACAAATGCTTGCGACAAGGGCGAGGACGAGGCATGCGACATTCTGTCGCGCGAGGAAGAGGCGAAGCGCGCATGGCTCGCTCGCCTCGACGTTCTCTCGTGGGGCAAAGCGGCGCAGGCAGTCTCGACGATCGCATCAGAGGTCGGGGCCTCGTCCACGATGTCTGCGGAAGAGATTGCGAAGCAGAAGTGGCTTGCGCGGCTTGACGCGCCAACGTGGCGGCAGGCGGCGACCACGATGGCGAACGTGGCCAACGAGGCCGCCGACATCGCTGCTCTGACGGACGACTGCAACTCGGGAATCGACGAGGCGTGTGAGCTACTCTCGCGCGAAGAGGAGGCGAAGCGCCGATGGCTCGCTCGCCTTGACGTTCCGACGTGGGGTGCAGCGGCTGCTGCCGTTGGGGCCGCTGCCACCTCGGCCGAGTCGGCTGCTCGCGTGGCCGGGGCGGCGCAAACGCCACCTAGCTCTGCCGACTTGGCGCTGCCGGCCCGAATGAGCGAGGAAGAAGCGAAGCGGGCGTGGCTTGCTCGCCTTGACCAGCCCACATGGGGCCGAGGCGCACCCGGCGCCGCCGCTGCAGCGCCGCCGCGGCGGATGAGCGAGGAGGAGGCCAAACGGGCGTGGCTTGCTCGCCTCGACCAACCCACTTGGGGCAAAGCTGCGTCCGCTGTCTCTGAGGTCGCCCAAGACGCCGCCGACATGGCAACGTTGACTGCCGCGTGCGACACGGGCGACGACGAAGCATGCGAAATCTTATCACGCGAGGAAGAGGCGAAGCGCGCATGGCTTGCTCGGCTCGACGTCCCGTCGTGGGGCAAAGCGGCGCAGGCAGTCTCGACGATCGCATCAGAGGTCGGGGCCTCGTCCACGATGTCTGCGGAAGAGATTGCGAAGCAGAAGTGGCTTGCGCGGCTTGACGCGCCAACGTGGCGGCAGGCGGCGACCACGATGGCGAACGTGGCCAACGAGGCCGCCGACATCGCTGCTCTGACGGACGACTGCAACTCGGGAATCGACGAGGCGTGTGAGCTACTCTCGCGCGAAGAGGAGGCGAAGCGCCGATGGCTCGCTCGCCTTGACGTTCCGACGTGGGGTGCAGCGGCTGCTGCCGTTGGGGCCGCTGCCACCTCGGCCGAGTCGGCTGCTCGCGTGGCCGGGGCGGCGCAAACGCCACCTAGCTCTGCCGACTTGGCGCTGCCGGCCCGAATGAGCGAGGAAGAAGCGAAGCGGGCGTGGCTTGCTCGCCTTGACCAGCCCACATGGGGCCGAGGCGCACCCGGCGCCGCCGCTGCAGCGCCGCCGCGGCGGATGAGCGAGGAGGAGGCCAAGCGGGCGTGGCTTGCTCGCCTCGACCAACCCACTTGGGGCAAAGCTGCGTCCGCTGTCTCTGAGGTCGCCCAAGACGCCGCCGACATGGCAACGTTGACTGCCGCGTGCGACACGGGCGACGACGAAGCATGCGAAATCTTATCACGCGAGGAAGAGGCGAAGCGCGCATGGCTTGCTCGCCTCGACGTCCCGTCATGGGGCAAAGCGGCGCAGGCAGTCTCGACGATCGCATCAGAGGTCGGGGCCTCGTCCACGATGTCTGCGGAAGAGATTGCGAAGCAGAAGTGGCTTGCGCGGCTTGACGCGCCAACGTGGCGGCAGGCGGCGACCACGATGGCGAACGTGGCCAACGAGGCCGCCGACATCGCTGCTCTGACGGACGACTGCAACTCGGGAATCGACGAGGCGTGTGAGCTACTCTCGCGTGAAGAGGAGGCGAAGCGCCGATGGCTCGCTCGCCTTGACGTTCCGACGTGGGGTGCAGCGGCTGCTGCCGTTGGGGCCGCTGCCACCTCGGCCGAGTCGGCTGCTCGCGTGGCCGGGGCGGCGCAAACGCCACCTAGCTCTGCCGACTTGGCGCTGCCGGCCCGAATGAGCGAGGAAGAAGCGAAGCGGGCGTGGCTTGCTCGCCTTGACCAGCCCACATGGGGCCGAGGCGCACCCGGCGCCGCCGCTGCAGCGCCGCCGCGGCGGATGAGCGAGGAGGAGGCCAAGCGGGCGTGGCTTGCTCGCCTCGACCAACCCACTTGGGGCAAAGCTGCGTCCGCTGTCTCTGAGGTCGCCCAAGACGCCGCCGACATGGCAACGTTGACTGCCGCGTGCGACACGGGCGACGACGAAGCATGCGAAATCTTATCACGCGAGGAAGAGGCGAAGCGCGCATGGCTTGCTCGCCTCGACGTCCCGTCATGGGGCAAAGCGGCGCAGGCAGTCTCGACGATCGCATCAGAGGTCGGGGCCTCGTCCACGATGTCTGCGGAAGAGATTGCGAAGCAGAAGTGGCTTGCGCGGCTTGACGCGCCAACGTGGCGGCAGGCGGCGACCACGATGGCGAACGTGGCCAACGAGGCCGCCGACATCGCTGCTCTGACGGACGACTGCAACTCGGGAATCGACGAGGCGTGTGAGCTACTCTCGCGTGAAGAGGAGGCGAAGCGCCGATGGCTCGCTCGCCTTGACGTTCCGACGTGGGGTGCAGCGGCTGCTGCCGTTGGGGCCGCTGCCACCTCGGCCGAGTCGGCTGCTCGCGTGGCCGGGGCGGCGCAAACGCCACCTAGCTCTGCCGACGTGGCGCTGCCGGCCCGAGTGAGCGAGGAAGAAGCGAAGCGGGCGTGGCTTGCTCGCCTTGACCAGCCCACATGGGGCCGAGGCGCACCCGGCGCCGCCGCTGCGCCGCCGCGGCGGATGAGCGAGGAGGAGGCCAAGCGGGCGTGGCTCGCTCGCCTCGACCAACCCACTTGGGGCAAAGCTGCGTCTGCTGTCTCTGAGATCGCCCAAGATGTCGCTCGCATTGAGACCTTGACTGCCGCGTGCGACACGGGCGACGACGAAGCATGCGAAATCTTATCACGCGAGGAAGAGGCGAAGCGCGCATGGCTTGCTCGGCTCGACGTCCCGTCGTGGGGCAAAGCGGCGCAGGCAGTCTCGACGATCGCATCAGAGGTCGGGGCCTCGTCCACGATGTCTGCGGAAGAGATTGCGAAGCAGAAGTGGCTTGCGCGGCTTGACGCGCCAACGTGGCGGCAGGCGGCGACCACGATGGCGAACGTGGCCAACGAGGCCGCCGACATCGCTGCTCTGACGGACGACTGCAACTCGGGAATCGACGAGGCGTGTGAGCTACTCTCGCGTGAAGAGGAGGCGAAGCGCCGATGGCTCGCTCGCCTTGACGTTCCGACGTGGGGTGCAGCGGCTGCTGCCGTTGGGGCCGCTGCCACCTCGGCCGAGTCGGCTGCTCGCGTGGCCGGGGCGGCGCAAACGCCACCTAGCTCTGCCGACTTGGCGCTGCCGGCCCGAATGAGCGAGGAAGAAGCGAAGCGGGCGTGGCTTGCTCGCCTTGACCAGCCCACATGGGGCCGAGGCGCACCCGGCGCCGCCGCTGCAGCGCCGCCGCGGCGGATGAGCGAGGAGGAGGCCAAGCGGGCGTGGCTTGCTCGCCTCGACCAACCCACTTGGGGCAAAGCTGCGTCCGCTGTTTCTGAGGTCGCCCAAGACGCCGCCGACATGGCAACGTTGACTGCCGCGTGCGACACGGGCGACGACGAAGCATGCGAAATCTTATCACGCGAGGAAGAGGCGAAGCGCGCATGGCTTGCTCGGCTCGACGTCCCGTCGTGGGGCAAAGCGGCGCAGGCAGTCTCGACGATCGCATCAGAGGTCGGGGCCTCGTCCACGATGTCTGCGGAAGAGATTGCGAAGCAGAAGTGGCTTGCGCGGCTTGACGCGCCAACGTGGCGGCAGGCGGCGACCACGATGGCGAACGTGGCCAACGAGGCCGCCGACATCGCTGCTCTGACGGACGACTGCAACTCGGGAATCGACGAGGCGTGTGAGCTACTCTCGCGCGAAGAGGAGGCGAAGCGCCGATGGCTCGCTCGCCTTGACGTTCCGACGTGGGGTGCAGCGGCTGCTGCCGTTGGGGCCGCTGCCACCTCGGCCGAGTCGGCTGCTCGCGTGGCCGGGGCGGCGCAAACGCCACCTAGCTCTGCCGACTTGGCGCTGCCGGCCCGAATGAGCGAGGAAGAAGCGAAGCGGGCGTGGCTTGCTCGCCTTGACCAGCCCACATGGGGCCGAGGCGCATCCGGCGCCGCCGCTTCCCGAGCCGCGCCCGCCGCTGCAGCGCCGCCGCGGCGGATGAGCGAGGAGGAGGCCAAGCGGGCGTGGCTTGCTCGCCTCGACCAACCCACTTGGGGCAAAGCAGCGTCTGCCGTCGCGGATGTTGCACAGGAAGCCAGCGAGATTGCGCGCCTTACTGACGCTTGTGGAATGGGCGACAACGCCGCATGCGAAATCCTATCGAACGAGGAAGAGGCGAAGCGCGCGTGGCTCGCTCGCCTTGATGTACCGTCATGGGGTAGTACGGTGAAGGCGGTGACGGCCATCGCGGGCGTTGCTGCTAGGTCGCCTGCAATGTCTGCGGAAGAGATTGCGAAGCAAAAGTGGCTCGCGCGGCTCGATGCGCCCACGTGGCGCCAAGCTGCCGACACTATGGCACAGGTGGTCAAGGAAGCGGTCGAAGTCGCCGTTCTGACGATAGAGTGCGACTCGGGCATTGAAGAGTCATGCGAGATGCTCTCACGTGAGGAAGAGGCCAAACGCCGCTGGCTCTCTCGCCTCGACGTTTCGACGTGGAGCGCTGCAGCTGCAGCGGTATCCGCAGTTGCAACGGAACTCGAGCTACAAGGACAACCCGACGCAATGCGGACGCCAGTGGACCTCCCAGTGGGTTCCGCGCTTTCCAAAGAAGAAGATGCCAAGCGGGCTTGGCTAGCTCGACTCGACAAATCCAGCTGGGGCAGAGGCACAAGCGGCGCTTCCACCGCCGTTTCGGCGATTGCATCCAATGTCGAAAATGAGAGAGTGCTTTTTAACGAGGAGGAGGCAAAACGAGCCTGGCTAGCGCGTATGGAAGAGCCATTTGGGAGGAAGGGTGAAATCCCCTCGTCGACGTCGGGCACGTCGGTTCAGCAATATGCTGCAGCTTCGGTCATGCCGGCACCCAAGCTCTCTGAACTCGAGGCAAAGAGGCAGTGGCTAGCGAAGCGAAACGTGCCGTCTCGTGGCGGCCGCATTTCTGCTGTCATAACTGACGTCGGTCACTCCGACGCGGCCAACGGTGACGATGCGGCGAGACGCGCGTACGCCTCACGTCTAGACCGGCCGGAGAAAATAAACGAGGCAGAGGCTCAAAGGCTTTGGCAAGCACTCCACGGTATACCGACAGGCGGCTCGCAAGCAACGCCTGGGTTCGCAGCTCCGTCCCTGGAGGTTCTGAGACAGCAAGCCACAAAAGCTTGGCACACGCGCCTCGACAGCACCATGTGGTTCGCGGCATCTGCCGCGATGTCCGAGCTCGCTGAGGAGGCATGGAACACTGCCGTGCTCGAGGAAGCCTGTGATGACGGTGACGAAGAGGCGTGTGATATTCTGGCCAGCGACGACACTGGAAGACTGGCATGGCTTGCTCGTCTTGGCCCTGAATCCTGGGAGAGTGCAGCGACGGCGGCCGCCTCCATAGCCTCGGGATCAAAAGGCTTTCCTCCGACGACACCACAAGACATCACGTCGGAGATGTGGCTCATCGATCAAGTCTCAATGACTGATGACAACCTACGCCGGGA
>CM030940.1:18700-27200 GCA_018136815.1 Isochrysis galbana | reverse complement strand
TTTACAGCAGACGTTCAAGGAAGGAGCGCGGCCTACGTTGCTTTGCCGCCTTGATGCCAAAGAGTGGAGCAGTGCGGCGATGGCAATGGCGGAGGCGGCAAAACAAGCTGCAGATATCGATGTGCTGACGAAAATGTGCGACTTCGGTGTCAGCCAGTCGTGTACGATGCTGTCCTTGGAAGATGGCGCGAAATTCCGTCTACTTGCGCATCTGGATGCTCCCATGTGGTGCGCTGTCGCAGCGGCGATTTCGGCCATTGCCTTGGAAATCATGCATTCAACCACCGAGTCTTCCGTGCAAGCATCTTTGTTGTCTTCGTCCCAGCGGATAGCGGGACATATTCGAGATTCCTGGCAGGACCCGTTACCAAACACTGCTTCTCCATCAAACGCAGAGCAGCCTCAAAGAGCGGCATCGGTGGACCTTGTGGGAGGGGCGCATGCTGCCGTGGAGTCATCGTCGGCAGACGGGTCGAGCACTGAATCGCCTCAACCTACACCTCTAGAGTTGGCTGAAGAAGAAGCGAAGAGAAAGTGGCTAGCAAGCCTTGATACGACGGAGTACAGCCGAGCGAGCGTCTCATCAACTTCGCGTGCCTTCGAATCAGATGATACGGCCAATGTCAATCCTGAAGATGCATCCACGACGTCGATGACCGAGGAGGAGGCAAGAAAAGCGTGGCTTGCGCGCGTCGACGCGCCGACCTGGGGCAAGGCCAGCAAATCAGTTGCGCCTGACAAGGCCGATGTGAAAGACTTTGGTATGCGAGCACCCTTTGTCATAGAGTCGGCAGCGTCAGCAGCGTCACTGACGAGGAGCGAGGAGGAGGCGAAGCAGGCCTGGCTCGCTCGCGTCGATACACCGACGTGGGGTAAGGCTTTAAGATCGGACCCGCCACAGAAGGCGGATGTCAAAGATTTCGACAAGAAGGCACCCTTCGTCGTTGAGTCGGTAGCATCCTCGACAATAAGCGAGCAAGAGGCGAAGGAGGCGTGGCTCGCGCGGGTTGATGCCCCGAAGTGGGGCGAGCCTTCCGCCCCTGATCCGCCACAAGAGGCGGATGTCAAACATTTCAGCGTTGAAGCAAGATTCATCGATGATTCAATAGCGTCGCCGAGAATGAGCGAGGAAGAGGCGAAAAAGGCTTGGCTCGCACGTGTTGATGCGCCTAAGTGGGGCAAGGATTCCGCATCTCGCTCACGAGATGCGAATGTCAAAAACGAGGAGGAGGCAAAGAAGGCTTGGCTGGCTCGCGTCGATGCATCAACGTTGGGTAAGGCTTTGAGATCGGACCCACCACAAAAGGCAGATGTGAAAGAATTGGACATGAAGGCATCCGTCACTGGCTCGGTAGAGTCGCCGACGATGCGCGAGGAGGAGGCGAAGAACGCTGGACTCGCAAGTGTAGACGTGCCAACGTGGGGCAATGCCGGTGGCGCCGATGCGCCACCAACGATGGTAGATGTCGACGAGATGGCGCCCTCCATTGCTGAGTCACCAACGATAAAAGTTGTGGACGAGATGATGCCCTCCGTCGCTGAGTCGGCAGCGTCACCAACGATGAGCGAGGAGGAAGCGAAGAAGGCGTGGCTCGCTCGCGTCGACGCACCGACGTGGGCCAAGACCTCCGCATCCGATTCATCAACGGCAGAAGTCAAAGATTCTGACGAGATGGCAGCCTCCGTCGCTGAGTCGGCGGAGTCGCCGACGATTAGTGAAGAGGAGGCGAAAAAGGGTTGGCTCGCGCGCGTCGATGCGTCGAAGTGGGGCAAGGCCTCCGCATCTCACCCACAACCGATGGCGGATGTTAAGGACATCGACGTGATGGCATCCTCCGTCAGCCAGGCGGCTGCGTCGCCGACGGTGAGCCAGGGGCCGAGGAAGACGCGGCTCGCGCGCGAAGGATTACAAGCGCCGAAGGAGGAAACCGGCGACGCATCACCTTCAATCGCAAGCGATGCACAGCCGTCCGAGCCAACAAATCCGACAGCCTTTCCGTCAGACGCGAACATTCCTCTGGATGGCAATGACAAGCCCGAGAATGCTGATCTTGAACGCGCCAAAACTCCAGCGTCGGAGAAGATAAGCGCAGCAAAATTACAAGACGAGGCCCCGACGTCAAATGCAACATCGGCGTCATCAAATGCTGACCCTTATCTTGCCCCATCTGATACGCCGCCGAGGAAAGATGAAGAGCAATCGGAGCGGCTCTTAGTGTTGCAGCTTGATGAGCCCATATCGGAAGGCACCCGTGACACTAAAAGCTTCCAGGCTGAGCATTTCAATAAGTCTCCAGTGCCCTTGGCGACTTCCTCGGAACCCACTCCAGAGGAGGTCGACGACCGCCTCGACACAACAAGGTGGGGAAAGATATCTGCTGCGGTCTCCGAAATGGCGCAAAAGGCAGTTCAAATCGCGGCCATCTCCAAGGCTTGCAAGTCGGGGGACGAGGAATCTTGCGGAGTGTTCACCGCTGAGGATCATACCAAGCACGCTTGGCTCACACGTCAAGACGTGCCTTCATGGGAGGCCGCAGCAGCTGCGATTGCCACTCTCGCCTCCGAGCCACAGGACGAACCCCGGAGATCCCTTGATGCGGATTCTATCCGCAGGCGTCTAGGAGGCCTTGATGAGCTGGCATGGGCACGTGCAGCTCTTGTGATGACAACTATCGCCAAGGAGGCAGCCGACCTTGCTGAGCTGACAGGTTTGTGCAACACAGACGACGACGATGCGTGCGGGCTGCTTTCACAGGAAGATGAGACGAAGCACACTTGGCTGGCGAGTCTCGATGTGGCATCATGGAATGCGGCCTCCGACGCCGTCTTTGCCGTCGTGCGGGACATCGAACGGATCGAACTCGCTGAGAAGCCGGCTCAAGTTCTCGACAGTATACGCGCAGCCACTCCCTTCGCTGTGCCAAATACAATAGAGAAGCCAGCGTCGTTCATGAAGAAAGCTAAGAAGGATTTTTTGAAGAGGGAGTATGCGGTCAGCAGGGGTGGCAAGGCCTTCGGCGACGCAACGGTCGCCGAGGTGAAGTCGACAATGCTGAACATGGAGGCGACTGAGATCGATGCGGGTACACTTACGATGCCAGAGACAATGTTAGGAAATGTGCTCGATGAAGGTCTCACCACAAATGGGGGCGGGGGAAAGCCACTCATCAAGCAGGAATCAACGAGCTTCATGGAAGACGACGACTCTCATCACGACCCACCATCAGGGAGTCCGCGCATGGAGAATCGTCCTGGGCCATCCTCGGATAAACCAAGCCATGCAGCATCCGAACGAGAGCATGCACTTGCCGTCGCAAGGATGCAGGAGGATTTCTCGTACGGCTCTTCTCTGGATGAGCGGGGGCGGAGCAAGGCTGCTGTGGAGCTCACCGAGGCGTGCGAATCGGCAATCTGCACGTGGTTGCAAAAGTTCAGTGATGCAAGGCACGATGTGGCTTCTGACTTGAATGCAGCGGCCCATGGACAGCTGTCGCCTCCCAAGTGGCTTGTGCCTCTCAACATGCGGGCCTTCGGAATTGCTGCCATCTGTGGGCAGCTCACAAGCAGTAGTATTGCTAGGCTGCTAGCACGATCTTCGATGCCTTTCTGCGTCCTGCTTGTTCTCTTCTTCGCTCCGTCCTCACATGGATTTGGACTCGTGCGTTCTGCGTGGTCGTGAGGTCATTGGCGCCTTTGCGACAATGGAACGCCCCTCCCTCTAAGAAACCGCAGAAAGTGTTGCCATGCCGAACACATCGTAACACGGATACCACGCTCAAATTCGATAGCACGTTGATGAGCTCGTGGCATCGTAACTCTTGTGTAGGCCTCCTTGTCATTCGACAATATGTTGCCTCATTGCAAATCCGTATGAAGAGCAACAACCAACCGCGTTTCGCGTGTACTATGATCGTACCGTCCTGTGAACTCATTTGGACGTTAGAAGGTCTTGGGTCCTTGTGGGCGATTAGGGTGCGTTAGACGGTAGTTGCACATGTAGATGTAGATCGTAGATCGTTACTGGGTAAATGTACTGGGTACATGTATTGTGTGCGCTTCTGTGTTGTCAACTTTGCACTCCACGTACATTTTTGGCACAATGAGAAGCAAGTCACAAGTCATATTCCGGCTTGAGCTACCAAATGTCCACATTTAGCATGTAGGTGCAGTGTGTATAATTAATTCTACGGTGGTAAAGCCGCGTGCCTTGAGCGCGAAGAACGCAAGCGCAAGCGCACGACGCCGGCGAAGCAGATGACCATCCAAGAGCCAAGAGGCCCTGAACCCCAACCAACGCCCCGGAGCTATGCAAGCGTTTCCCCAACGGGAATGTCGCATCCGCGATCGATCTTTTTGTTTTAGAAGTTGTCTGCGTTTCTATATATGTCCCGGGGAGGACAAATACCGAGGGGAGGGGGCAGTGACGCCCCTGCCCCCCCGGTACTACCACTCGGACACCTGGCTCGTCAAGCATGGCGGGATTCCGGCACTGAAAAGTTGTGTCCAATTAGCTAGTGGGGTTGGCTAGGATATAACACATAACATTAATAATTTAATTCAATGTAAGGCGTGTTGAAGTCGTCGTCTTTGTACAGGGCTTATGTACGGCGCACGTGTGTGTGAAGGGATTGCCCATAGGGCTGCAACCGCCATGCGGTGCGCTATGTGCGATGTGTGGCGGTGCTTGCACCATAGCGGTTGTGAAAGTGCCCTTCGCTTTCGATAGGTGCGACTCGTCACCCAACACAAAACTATGGAGATCACAAAGGACAAAGGTCCAGGCGATAGACCTAGCAGCGGAAGGGGAGGTTCCTTCATGCTAGCAGGGTGGGGCGGGGGCGCTGCAAGTACAAGTATATTTGGGCGGAGGTTCTTCTTGCCTTGTAGCACGCCGTTAGTAAAGATATTTTGACTACCTAAAACCCACTTGCCTATCTACTCAACGTCGCTTAGCTCAATGCTCAACACAAGCAAGGCAGCCCCGCCCCAAATAAACTTACCGACACACCTGATCGATCTCGAACCGCAAGGCGCGAGAAAGCTGGCGCAAATACACATAGACAAAGCACAAATACTCAGCCCTAGTTAGCCTTCGTCTCGTCCTCACTCGCCCGCCATATTTCCGAAGCGATCTCAAGACCCATGATCTAGCCCAACGAGCGATGAGAAATTAATGAGAAATACTGCGTGCCACTCTTTTTTAAGTCGCGCTTCACGCGCCTTACCTAACGGATCGTGGCGATGAAAGCCACTCCGGCGCGGTCACACCGCCCTCGGACCGGCTTCGGGACAGTATTCGTCAACGAGGGGCGTAATCATGTGCTTTTGCGGGTGCTCTCTATACGTTTTGACTCCCTCACATGAATTTGGGGTTGCCATACAAGACCTTCGTCACCATGGCAGCAAAGGCAAAGAGAACCCCAGTGGCGTATACGGTCCAAGAAACGGACACGAGCAGTATGTGCATCTGATGGATAAGGGCAATGGGGTGGGATGTGGCGGTAACTTTGGCAAAATGCATGGAGGATCTGAAATCGGATTCGCATAGCCGCGCGGCAGCAGTCAACCATTCCAGAAAGCAGACCACGGATTCTGCTTCGCGGGGAGCTGTGAATTCATTTAGCAAGGAGACCACGGAATCTGCTTGGCTTACGTCCGCACAGAATCCGGGCGAAGGGCTGTACCGTGGCGTCTCACCGTGCGCTGATGTGGTAGATAGGCGTAGCCGAGCGCCATCCCAAAGGGGACCATATTGATGACCACCCACGCTACTGAGACGTTGGCGAGAACCGTGTTATCCCAACCCCACTGCAGAGTGTCCAATGTCTTTGAGACACCGCCGGCGACTGCAACGATGAAGCAGGACACGAAGATGAGCCAGTGAAACTTCATGTCATGCTTGGTGGAATCTCGCTTCTCCTCATTTGATGCCGCCTCCGCATCAGCCAGTTCCTCCTAAAGAGCAACGAGCCATGTCAAGACATGGGTCAGCTCAAGCCGTGCTCCAATGAGAAGGGCAAAGAAAACCGGCTAGGGCGGCCCGCACTTGAAGGGCTCGAACAGCATCCTCGTCATACTCCCCATCCTCGTCTACGAGACCATACATCAGCGCAACCTGAAGTGGATTGCAAGCCATGGCGTCAGAGCGAGGCCAAACCTCACGAATGCGCCAGCTCTCGCCGATCCGTGACATGGCGAAGTGTTTGTGTCGAGAGTTGCTATACCTCTGCATCAGTGTAGCCTGAAGGACCTTTTTGATCTTCTGCGGCGAGGAGGCCATCTTGGTCTGAGCCACGCTGTGGCTTCTTCTTGTCGCCCCCCTCAGCCCCACGCTTTTTGGTGCCATCGCCCTTCTTCTCAGTCACCTATGGACGTGCGGAAGTGACCCTTAGTTGACAAAACCACCTCCACAACTTCAAAAACGTAGTGTGAGGCACACCTTGAAGACGATCTTGCGCAGCCCTAGCCTGCCGCGCACGGCTTTCCACATGCCTTTAAGGAAGCACCACCACATGATGTAATTCACCTGCAGACGTAGGAAAGTATAGTTGCGGCCATCGACGTAAGATGCAAACTTTCAGAGCTGCAACGCAGAGCTCGGGTCCACCGCGTTAAGACTGCGAAGAATTGATGTCGGGCCCGCCCGGCATAGTGTTAGGAAAAGGGCTGGGAAAAGTGAGACGAGAGGTCTCACCTTGGAGCCTAGAAAGCCAGAGAAGCGCGAGAAATTCTTTGGCATCATCTCGATGACGATGACCATGGAGAGGAAGTATGCGGCCCATAGTGCCGTGAGGACGATGGTCAGCTCTTTTACTGGGTGCGTCTGCATTCGCGGGGGTTTGTTGGATGAATGCCCCGCTATGGGCGCAAGCAAAATGGCAGGAGTAGGCGCAGGCTTGAAACTGGGAATGAAAGCCGATGCGATTCTCATACCTTGGTGTACACTGAGACAATGGGAACGACCGTGAAAACCGGGAAGCAAATGATGGTGGAGAGGTAACCCATGATAGAATTAAAGTAGCAGAGCATCTGAATAGCAGGCAGCTGCCGCACCCACATGAAGGTCTCGACTTGAAAGAACACCTAAACATGGAGACGGGTGTCCACAGGATGAGTATTATGACGGGATGATGACCTGGCTGTCGTCTTCAAGAAGGTAGGGCGTAAAAAGAAGGTTCGGGACTTCACACAGCTGCACACCTGGAAACATCCTGTGCACCAACGCGACCTTTGCTTGAAGATCTGCCTCAAATCTTCCGGAGCCTCTCCCGTGACAAGGACGTGGCCATGATATCGACAATGCCAGCCAGAGGCGGTAATCTGAGAATACACGCCAACGTCAGAGGCCACAGTAATGGGCAGGGGGTTAAGAAAGGGGAAGCTGGGCCAATTCGCGACTGCCTATCCATTCAAAGCAGAGCGGCATCTGGGTATCAGGCTTTCCTTCGAGGCTTCCGAGCTTGCGCGTACGCCAGCTCAAACTCAGCCTCACCTTGAGCGAGAGTAAGAAGTCTTCAGTGATGGACTCGGTGGGGAACCAACCGACGGCAGCGAGGGCGGAGGCACGCACAGCGAAGTTGGTCCCGCAACACACAGTTGCCCGCCACGCATCCAGCCCGGTTTGCACGCCGAAGAAGAAGGTGCAGTTTTGGTGGTTGAAGACATCTCCAGTGTGGTCCACATTGAAAAAGTGCTGGAACAATGACAAGGAACGGATGAAAGCGCGTAAAGACAACATCCCCACCCGTTGAGCGGGGGTACTGAGTGCTGGGCGCAAACGGCGTTCACGATTGCGGATCGGCCGCAGCAAATCGTAGGAGAAGAAGGCTTTGGATCTCGAACATCAACGCATGCCTACCTGGGGAGTCTGCACGAGTGCCGTTCGCGGGTCCTCCTCAAGATAAGGCAGAATATGGTGCAAAAAGTTCGAGTGCGCCTTCATGTCGGCGTCAAAAACGACCACAACGTCGCTATCAGTCGGGGGCTGCACGGGGACGGGGGGAGGGCGAGAAGGGAGTTCAGTGCAATCCATCTTCAAATTTCCTCGCGTTTGCCGAGATCTGGGGCGCGCTTCCTAGCCACTTACTTGGCGGGCAAAGATCACGAATTTTAATGTGTGGTTAAGATTGCCTGCCTTGCCGTGGATGGGGAGTCCCGGGAATTTGGGCCGCGCGACGTAGATGAAGCGCTCGTCTCCCATCATGATGACCGTCTTCTCGCGCTCCAGATTGCGCCCGTCGTCAAGCAAATAGACCTTGACCTGCAAGAACACAAGAGTGCGAGCGGACATATTGATATTGTCAATTCTCCCAGGAAGAAAGGGGAAGCGAAGCGGTGCGCCACCAAGCAGTATAGGGGCCGAAAGATATACAGGGAGCGGGGTGGCAAAAAGGCATGCATCGATTTATAGAATTGTCGTACCTTTGCCCATGGATGCCTTAGTTGGAGTGCCGCGTGGCATGTGTCAAGGACGATGTCGCTGGGCTCGTTGTAGCAAGGA
>CM030940.1:6200-13700 GCA_018136815.1 Isochrysis galbana | reverse complement strand
TGGGCCATCCATGGCGGATTTGAGCGGCACAAAAAAAAAACCTTTTAACATTCTCGCCTCCCCCGTGGCACTGACTCACATACTCGTAGCCACGCCCCCTTCCCTTCCTCACCCTCATTCCCCGCCTCGCGGCAACTCCGGATTTGAGCGGCACAAGGCACATGCGGGGGGGGCATCACCTCTGCGCATTGTGGAGGGGGGCGGGCGGGGCGGGGGGGGCGTCGCGCAAGGGGTTTTGTTTTTGGGGCGAACCACTGGGAGCGGCGAACTCTGACCCAAATATCCACGAAATATCCGCGGATATCTTCGCCCACGAAGTCCAGCTCAACGTTATGGGAGAGCCCCACATCCACGGGCGGATCAGCCCGCAACTCCTGCCCGACGAGTTATACACTCCGCTGAAGTGGGGACGAGCATACGACGGCCCGGCGGAAACGGCGTACCCGGTACCTCAAGAATACACGCTGAAAGGCACACATACAACTCTAGAGGATATAAGTGTCAAGGTCTTGACTAAAGCGTTCCTCGCTTTGAGGAAAGTAAAAGCACAGAAATCCACGCTGAGATGGGAAAAGAGGCTACCGGTCCTCTCGGGAAAGTGGAAACAAGTATCGCAACTGTACAAATATAACTTTTTAACACCTAGGGACTCTTATCTGCACTTCAAACATGTCCTGCATAGGAGGATAGCTACGGCGAATCGTTTTGCAGACGATCCAACATGCCGCTTTTGCGGCATAGCCCCGAGAGCTCCACTCATATAGCCACATGTATCGCGACGGAACCCGTCTTCGAATTCATAGAAGGACTATTGGGGATTAACCTTAGGCCGGGATCTGAGATAGCCCAACGTCTTTTCTGCTATCAGGTAGACAGACCGCATCCCTCCTCGGGATACTTGGGTATCCTGGCATGGAGGTATATCCTAACGGATTTCTACAACATACAATACGGCAACGCGGACGGGAGGTCCGCTAAGTCGATCTTAAGAGCGATCCTTGCGAGATACCACCTATTAGTAACGGCGAAAGTCGGCTTCTTCCAGAGGCTAAAAAAACAACGTGAAAGTATGGGGTTACATGCCCCGAGCAACAAACATAGCAAAAAAATGATAAGCCCTCTCTACACGGTGGACAAAGACTTCAACCTAGAAGTATCGGAAGACCTCCTACAGGCGGCGGGAGGTCTTGGTATACGAAACATCAGCACCTGAAGTAGCTAGCCTCCCTTTTAACAAGAGAACCCAATGGGCAGCAGGAGAGACTCTATGAGATATAGGAGAAGGTAGCACAAGCCGAGTCAGAACAAAGGAGAAGCCATAGTCTCCCACCCCCTTCTCTCCAACTCCTGGCCGAAGCAGCGCGCGCGGCCTCCCCGGAACCAGCTTCTCCGTTAAAGAGGGAACTGGGGAAGGGGGAGGGGGTTGTTAGGGGTTAAGGTTGGGTAGTAGGGAGGTCCACGAGCACACTGCCTCACGTCGCACACGTAGCGGAAATTTTTAAGAAGATTTTTTTTTACAATTCGCTCTTATGATCCACAGCTCCACCCACACCATACCACAGCTACCAATAGCATGGGATTCCCCCGCGGGTGAATTGATTACGAATCATCACACGCGCGCGATTGCATGTGCACGTTCGTTTGTCGTTTGCCTTTTGTGTGCGATGGATATGTCTTATCGATATGTGATGTGTTGATATACCCGGGCGATGTCACAAAAACAACAGGTGCAATGGCAATGGCAATGGAAAACACTGAAAATATATTGCGTAATACTCACAGAATATGGCGGAAACCTTTGGAATAGGATTGCATAGGAACATGATAACAATGCGAGCACCTAATGATAACAAAGCGAGCCGCACACCTTTGGATAGGAGTGACTTAGGTGCCAATAGGCTTACATGGATATGAATGGGCAAATATTCACGCATGCAATCCCTTCTTACAATGCACGTCGATATGCTTAGATGCGACGCCATTGCAGCGCCGTTGTGCACAACCACGTCAGAGACGAGCAGAAGGTGGTAACGAAATAAAGTACGTACTTTGTGGGCAAAAAGCCGCACATAAGCCAACCATGTGTGGCGCAACAACAGTTCGCTATCGGTGCTACTCGGAACCGCCCAACCATGCCATAACCCATGCGTCGGCCATGGATACATCCGGCGGTGCCGCCCTTTCAAGGAGTGACCACACCGAGGCGCTGCCCATAATTCGCACCCGCAAGCAGGGCAGCCACTAGAGGGCAGTTTCACTGCCAACCTAGTCGTTTTCACCTAGTCGTTCTTGCACCTCCGCCCTGCATGTTGGCTCGCGCGCAGGGTCGATGTCAGCCAAGGTCCGGCTGGGTGCTCACCGAAGAGCTTCGGGCGGCTATGCCAGGTTTCCAGCCACTCGGGCGCAGAACGCCAACGGCGGACAACAGACACGTTCCCGGCTAGCTTCTTCGAGTGCTTGCCAGCGGCGAAAATCGTCGTGGGCGTGTTCGGTTCGCTCTTGCTCAACGCTGCGTGCTCGGCCTCGTTACCTCCGTGCTGGCTGCTACCGTGGCGACTGCTATCGCTGCTAGACGTGTCCATGCTCGTTCGTGACGAGCTCCGGGGAGGGCCTTGCAGCCCGACCCACCAGTCCAGTACGAAACCGAGGGGTGAGTCTGCCTTTGCAAGCTGGGCCTCCCTCGCTGAAGCACTAGCATGGCACCCTGCGGGGAATGCAGCGCCACGGGGCGCAACGTTGGCGTCGGCAGCCATGGAGACCGCGCGTGCTTTGAGGGGAACCAACAAACACGCCGCCTCTTGTTTCGCCTGTGCCTTTCTCTGCGTCGCCCGGCACTCCACGAGTGCGTTGGCTTCTGCTTTGGCGAGCCACCAAAAGGCGCGGAAGAGCATCTCGTTGCCAAGCATGCCGAATAAATGAAAGCAGGCCATCTCCTCGAACGCGCCGCGGTGTAGCATTCCGTCGGGCGGGATGAGCCCGACTAGCCGGCAGACGGCTTGGAGTATGGTGTGCGACCAGAGCGCAAGGCCCGCCTCCGTTCCGATTAGGATGGCTGAGTTGCCGATCCAGTAGACAAAGCCACATAACATCCCAATAAGTAGCGGGTGCGGCGGATTGGAGGGCGAGAGGTCAGCGAGCCAACGTGAGAGCAGGGAATGACGGCGGCATAGGAGGACAAAAATGAGCCAGAGTGCTCCGAGTGGCGGCGTCACGTTGGCGCCCCCGCAGAGCACATAGTCCTCAATTGCACACTCGAGGTTGCGTAGCGCAAAGCAGCTGGCGTGCACCACAGCGAAGCACTTGATCAGATCGGACACGATGTTAGGGACAGAAGCGAGTCCACGTAGGATCTCAGACAACACGCACCACCAGCTCGCGATCAGGCATGCCTGCGTCAGCCCGTTCAGCCGGAAGATCATGTCGAAAGGTGGTGTCCTGTCTCCTGCTGGCTGGAGCCAGATTAGAGCGCCAAAGATCGACCAGAGAGAGTTACAAGTGAGTGTGGCAAGGACAGCGAGGCGCATGGAGGACACGGCGCGAGCCTGCGGCTCCGGGTCGTCCTGCCACAGCGCTTGGCGAGGGAGGGAGGGAGGGAAAGAGAGGGGCGCGGAGAGATAGAGAGTCGAGATCGTCCACCGCAAACAGTGGAGAGCGAGGAGGAGGTCAGTGAGTGAGGCGCCGTAGCAGTCGGACGAGCAGGCGACAAACCCCAGCCTAAGATCTCCGACGCCCACCGCGTGCAGCGCCGCACAGCTCGGCCACGGGTTGTAAAGGTTGAGCCAGCGGAGAAGAGAGGCCATCGCGCGCTCGTGGCCTCCCAAGCTGGGACGAGCGTGGCACTCGAGAACGCAAAAGAAACGTGATCAGTAGCGTAATGTTGGCCGCGATATGAGCGAGGGGATTTTAGTTCCGGAGGTCAGGTGGTAAATCACGTATCCACGCTGAATATTCTTGTGTTCAGAAAGGGCAAGAGGCGGCGCCGCGTGGATCCCTTCTCTCCGAATGTTTTCTCTCTCTCTCTCTCTCTCTCTCTCTCTCTCTCTCTCTCTCGTTCCACGCGAGTCCCGTCTTCTCTCTGTTGGCCAGCCGTCCACACATTCTCTATATACACAGTCTTCTACAACAAGAGACCCAGCCCTCCCCATCCATCCGGCGCCCAATGAATCTCGCTACTAGGTGTAGTGCCTCGCCCGCATCCCCTACATATATAGGAGATTTTTTCACATCTTACTGTGATTCTCCTCCCCGTCTCTGTCTCCCCACCGCCGCTCTCTCTCTCTCTCTTCTCTCTCTCTCTCTCCCTCTCTCTCTCTCCCCCTCCCCCCCCTTCCCCACGTACACGCCCTCACAGCCCCACCCCCTTCCTCCCTCACTACATTACCTATCCCCCTCGGTTTCTTCTTTACCTTACCCCCACGATCCGGGTGCCAACGCTCGCATCTCCGGGCGCATCTCTCGCTGATCTCCGCGCCCGCTCTTCTACCACCTTCGCCCCCGCGCGCGCGGACTGGCTCGCGCCTGAGGGCGACTACTTTACTACTTTACTGGCTACTGGCCCTCTAACCTTTAAAGTACTCCACATGTAGATATGTGGATATGTGGATAAAGGTGGCCGGGGGCTCGGCGCACGCGGGGGCTCGACGCACGCCCAGGGCACAGAGGCCTCCGAGCGGCTGTTGTGGGCCTTCCTTGCCGCCTATCTGGGCAGCAAAGGCCATGCACATACCCAGCCTGCTCGCCCGCACCCGCACGGCGCTGGTCGCGGCGCTTCCCGCCACGATTCTGGATCGCGCGGACCCTGCACGATGCACGCTATCGCGTCACGAGCAGGAGGTTCGGGCCAAGCTACTCGCTGCCAAGCAGAAACAGCACGAGGAAGCGGCGGCGTGGTGCAGGTCAGAGGCAGGGCGCACCGCCTATGAGGTATGAGGCTATGAGGCGGAGCGCGAGCCTGATGCCGTTGGCAGCAGGCGCTGGCCCGACATCACGCGCTACTCTTTGGCGCGCCGCCTCGAAGGTGAGGTGCGCAACGAGGCCCCATTTGAGGCCCATTCGGTCCTCACCTTGCAGGAGGAGGGCGACATCGTCGAGGTGTGCAAACAGCTCAACCTCCACGGCCAAGGCGTCGACAGGGCATAGCTGGGGCCTGGGGCGGATGGTTGTGGAGAGCTTGCGCCTCCACAGCACGCTCAACGTTGGGCGCAATTACATCAAGCTGTCGACCAACGACCAACGCAAGGCGAGTGCTCGAGCGCCAAGATCCTGGGGCAGAGTGGTACACTCACTTTTTCTCGAAGTACATGAAGGACATCCGCGAGAGGAAGGCGTGCCGCGAGGAGACGCTAAGGGCGCCGTTCTCCGCGGCGATCCAATCTGCCCTCTTCCGAGGCTGGCATCCGGTGCGAATCGACCAGCGAAGCTCGGTTCCTCTTTGGAAACGAGCCGCGAAGGCGCACCGGCGGCTAGCGCGCGGCGCATGGTTCGTCCAGGGAGCCCAGAACGGGCTCATCGGGAGAACGGGGGAGGCCAAGGACGGGCATTTGATATGGACGGGAGAAGGGCACGGAACGCGAATCGGAGGGGACGGAGAGCGCGAGTATGGGCACGGCGAGCAGATGCCGCAACGATGTGTTACGTGTTGCACGGTCGACCGGCACAGCCGATCCAGGAGCCAAGAGGCGTGAGCCACCGCAAACGCCACTAACACTAACCATGAGTGGACTCCCGAAACTAAAACTAACGACCATTCCCGTGCCTGATAAGGGTTGCGGGGGTGCCCAATAGCACCAATCAACGATAACAACCTTGTCTTCTACGCACTCAACGTACGATCACTACGCTTGCTGCTCATGATGGCCTAGCTTGGCTTCGCTTGAATTCCTGACGCTCCACGAACGCCTCGCCCTGTAACCTATTGACCTAAAAATTGAGTAGCAGAAGCCCTAAAAATTGAGTAGTAGAAGCAGAGGACCAAATCGCATCACTCAGGGATTTGAGTCTCATTTCTCGAGGGAGCTCGTCAGTGGCGTCGGCACCCTATGCGCGCTACCTCACCTCCAGTGCGCGTATCTCGAGTGGCACGTCGGCACACAAGGTGATTTCAAACGAAGCGCACATCTTGGGCGCGAATGTGGTGGGAATGATGGTTAGCCAACCGGTAGGGAGCACCGGCGGAGGTAACTGCAATGTGCAGCTTGCCTCAGACTCCATCGTGAAGGGTGTCTCGTGGAGCACGTACCACGACGACCCATCAGCTGCAAGTGCGCCCTCTGGTGCCAGTAAATCAGCTCTGGCCGGAATGTCGTCCGGTACACCACAGCTGTCCTGTTTAGATAGGTAATGCCCACCGCCAACCCTTCGCCGTGGCGGAGCAGAGCTGCGGAGGACATAAAAGCCTATCATCCCGTCAACCGATGTCCGCCCGCTCACACCGTCACCGCCTATGCGGCCTCCTGTCGCTATGCAGCGAGTAGCCGCTGTATGAGCCGCAGCAGGCCACGCGGCCGGGGCTGCCGCGCCAACAGACGAAGTCGAGCGAGGACGCGCCTTCTTCGGCTTAGAAAGCAGAGAGAGCGTGATCTTCACGGTGATCGAGGCCGGCCGCGCCGCCTTAGCTAAGAGTGCAGAGTCCACATGCGCATATGACTGGCAAGCGAGCATCTTGTCGTAGTTCACCCACACGCCAAACTGCGGGTTACGGTGCCACGTGTCCTCCACACGACAGCCCCCAGCACTCGCGATGTTGCCAGCAATCATACCATCTGAGCAGGATGACTCGCAGCTGCCGGACAAAATCCCCGGCGTGAGCTCGGAATTGCCGGTCGTGGCTCTGCTCAGCTTCAAGCCCTCAGGGCGTGGAGTTGCTCCCGGGAACACCCACGCGCCACGCGCCACCGAGTGCGCACCAGCCTGCAATTGGCGCAGCAACAACGGTGCCGTAGAGATCAAGTCGATCTCGAAGCTGCCGCACTCTCCACTTCGAAGCGTAGACGGCACGAGGTTGAAAATCTGGCCTGCAGGGAGGCGCACGAAGAGCTCTGCCACACTTCCGCTCGTGTGGCCCGACTCCGCCAGCGTATCCCCTGGTGCCGTCTCTACGACGCGAGTCGCATGCCATAGCGACGAAAGGCAAGCCATGCGCTGCTCCTCCAAGGCGGTAGCGTGCGTCTCGCGCTTGTTTGGCACCGCATTTGAACTCGCATCGCCGGCGCCCGAAGAGGTGAGCACCCGGGGTGGAGGCGGCGCCACCGCCTTAGCTGCGTGCATATCCTCAGCCGCTCGCCTAGCCTCAGCCTCGGCGGATGCATCCACAAGAGCACGCTGTGCCACAAGCTCTCGCTCATGGGCGGCATCAAAAGACCGCGCCGCAGAGACGAGGCGCCCGTTGGCAGCTAGGCGGCCCGAGTGTGCAAAGTGGTGCTGGATAAAGGACTCGTCTGCCAGTTTGCCCTCAGGGGTGGGCGCGGTGCCCCGCACCAAAGCTGGATGTAGCCGCACCGC
>CM030939.1:5191481-5214086 GCA_018136815.1 Isochrysis galbana | reverse complement strand
CTATTTGGAGATGGCAGGCGCTTGTAGGCAACACAGCTTTCACGATGTGAGACGACGTACATGTCCAACACATACTTCTTGAAAGTTCTCGTGATAGATTGGATAACAGAAGCACGACTGCGATGCGCGATCGACGCCTCTGCTAGGAGATTCGAAATCACCAGTCTCACTGCAATGAGTGGTGAAGACCCCACCATTCACGCCGCTGGCGAGTTTGAATCCGCTGCGCGACCGGCACTCCTGCCACACCTGGCTCGAACGCGGTGCATCGGTGTGAGCGGTGTCGACGTGGGCAGTTTCTACAATGCGTTCAAGAGTGTTGGCTTGGAGTACGGGACCTCCTACCGTCTGGTGCGTGCGGCGTGGCAGTCGCAGGCGTGCGATCGGTCGATGTCGATGCTACGGAGACGTGTGAATCGCGAGGGCACAGTCGTACATCCAGCGGACCTTGACAACGCCCTGCAAACCTCGGGTCTTGTGACGGGCAACTTGTCGGGGCGTGGGACGAACTTGCCTTTCAAAGTGGGGGAGGCATGGCTTGGTTCATGCCCTGGCCACCTGAATGCCTTGTGCGAGGTTGAGGGTCACCATGCATCTACAATATGGCTCATTCCTCGCGCGAGTCGTCACACTGCCGGATGTTTATTGCGAGGCTTTGAGTGCCGGAAGCTGAAAAGGCTGGGCAAGCCGTTGAATCGCCCCACTCAGCATCTATATGTGACCACATGGCACTCGCTTGTCGCATATGCGGCTGCGTTTGACAAGGGCGGGGCATCGCTTTTCACGGGCGACAGCATTCCAGAAGTCGGTGCGAACTCCGCCACAGCGGGTTTGCTAGTGGTTCCGTGACGATGGGATGTGGCTTCGGTGGGAACCGGTCATTAGCGCCGCTTCCCGTCCTGGAGCAGCACTTTCGTGTGGTTTGCACGCAGGCGGGTTCGCGTTCGGCACCCACGGTCATCTTGATGACTAGAGGGACGCAAGTTGCGATGGCTAGCATGGATATCGAACCTATGCACGCCGGCTCGATTGGAATTTGCACGTACAGCCCGACTAGAATGCCTTGATCTCGTATTGGAATGCGTCGATGTGATCGCGTGGACAGACATGCTCTCGCTTTGCCAGCTGGAGACGTGCCATTGCCTCAGTGCCTCAGTGCCCGAGCCCGACGCCAGTGCTTCTGAACGAGTCATGGTGCGTACCTCGTGTGGCGGAAGCTCCTCTATCGATGAGCGGGCCAATTTGCCTCCACTTCGATGCACGAGGAGCCTTGAGCAATCTCGATGTTCGTCCGCAACAGGGCTTTGAGCGGCTCCCGTTTCGATGGAGGTCGAGTTGCATATTCGCTCTGTCGGCCTCAACTTTCGTGACGTCCTGAATGTCTTGGGCGGTACCCTGGCGACCCTGGTCCACCTGGGAAACACTGCGCGGCAGAGGTTGCCGTGGTGGGGAGTGACTCCGGGCGCCTCTGCGTTGGTGAGCAGGTTTTGGGAGAAGCATTCGCCTCATTGGCATCCATTGCACGTGCCGACTGCGTCTGCTCTCGCCGAAGGGCTCCTTGCTTTCCTTCGAGGCAGCGTGCACCCTGCCTACGACATGGAGCACCGTGCATATGAGCTTCAATGGCTGGCGCCACGGTCACTGCACCGCATGATTGTTCACGCGGCCGCTGGAGGCGTGGGCCTTGCTGCAGGCGAGTACGCGCACTTGCTCGGAGCCACGCGGTTGTATCTGCGGGCAGACCATCGAAGCACCGCTTCCTGCACGCACTCTACACGGGCGGCACTGGGATGACGAGCTCTCGCGATGGGGGCGCCTTCTCGTTTGGCGCGCCACACTTTTTGCGCGGCGGCCGTGCGCTCGGCGTGCTGAACAGCCTGTCCGCCGACTTCATTCCATCGTCATTGGCGTTGTTGGCCGAGAGCGGCGGCTGCTTCAGCGAGATTGGCAAGCGCTCGGTGTGGAGCTCGGAGCGGATGCGTGCGTGCTCGCTCGCGGAATATCGTGCGCTGGCTCTCGACAGCACGATGGAGCAGTCGCCTTGGTGGATGCGCCAAACGCTTGGCCTCTTGTCGTCTCGTGCTTCGGCGGGGGTGCTTCACGGTCTTCCGCTGCAACCCTTCGACATGGAGCGCGAGGTGCTGGGTGCGTTCCGCTGCTTGCAAGCTGGCGCCAACATCGGCAAGGTGGTGGTGCGATTGCCCGCGCTGGTTGGGCGTGGCGTGCGAGGAGTGCACTTGCTCAGCGGCGGAAGCGGCGGGCTCGGCGTGCTGACGGGCCGGTGGCTGGCGGAGGCCGGGGCGGAGGCAGTGGTGCTCGCTTCACGTCGAGGCACGCTGTCATCGACGGCCGCACAGTGCGGATTGCCATCTGGCACGGCTTACGTCGCTCGGTGCGACGTGTCCGAGGCTGCGGACAATATTCGGCTGGCGTGCATGTTGGCGGGAAGCGGCTGGCCAAGGCAGACGAGCGGCATTTGGCATGCCGCTGGTGTGCTATCGGACGGGCTTCTCGCCGGCCAGAGCGCATCGTCATTGCGTCGCGTGTACGCTCCCAAGGTGAGCGGTGGCTGGTACCTGCACCAGGAGAGCTGCAGCTTGGAGGTGGGCTCGTTCATGCTGTACTCATCCGTCGCCGCGTTGCTTGGCGGGCGAGGACAGGCGAACTACTCGGCGGCCAACAGCTGCTTGGACTCGTTGAGCGGTTGTCGCCGTTCGCGCGGCTTGTCTGGGGCCAGTCTTCAGTGGGGGCCATGGGCGGACGTGGGCATGGCTGCCGGGAGCGCCGTGAGCGCTCGCCTTCAGGCGGGAGGGGTTGGCTTGATATCGGCGCCACAGGGGCTTTTGGCACTTCAAGCCGCGATGCGGCCGCCGTGCCCTTCGGTGCTGGCTGTGCTTGTGGTGCGCTGGGGCGTCTACCTTGGTGCAATGGCGCAGGTCCCCGAGCAGCTCGAGGCGTTCGCCCCAGAGCGCCGTTTGCGTCGAGAGCCCTTTGTTGCGCCCGCTGTCGGCGTCGCGCCATCTTCCGTGACGGATCTATCGACCATCCTTGAGCTGATGCAGCAGACGTCAGGCCATCGCACCGACGCGGACACGCCGCTGATGGAAGCAGGGCTAGACTCTCTTGGGGCCGTGGAGCTCGGAAACCGGCTGAAGACGCATTCCGGATTGAGCTTGCCGAGCACTCTCATCTTTGATTACCCGACGGCTCGCCAGTTGTGTTCGTACTTCGAGGGCCGCAGCTCACCATCGCATGGCGCACACGGCGCGAGCGTCGCCGCCGATGCGCCGGCGCCGAGCTCGGGAGCGAGCGTGAGCGTGTTTTTGTGCGGCACGAGCTCGCAGCTTCCTGGTCGCGCCCGCGGTGCATCGGCCGCACGTGCGCTAGTGTGCACTTCAGTGAGCTCTATGACGGAGGTTCCATCGGGCCGATGGCAAATGGAGCCCGTGGGCGACGGGACCGACGTTGTGGGCATGCGTATCCGCCATGGCGGTTTCCTACACGAGGTGGAGCTCTTCGACAACGCCTACTTCAGTGTGTCTCCAGCCGAGGCGGCCTCGATGGACCCGCAACAGCGCCTCTTGCTGGAGCACGGCTACGCGGCTCTTTGCGGCTCTGGCCTAGAGCGGTCTACCTTGGATGGCAGCGGCCTCGGTGTCTTCCTAGGCATTGCGGCGACAGACTGGGTGGACATTTTGAGGGGGAGTCCGATGCACCGGAGCGTGTACGCTGCGACGGGGAGCAGCCACTCGATAGCCGCGGGGCGACTTTCTTTCGTGCTTGGGTTGCACGGGCCGTGCGTCTCATACGACACGGCATGCTCGGCCGCTCTTGCTGCAGCGCACTCCGCGTATCGCGCATTGCAGGCGCAAGAGTGCGCGAATGCGCTCGTTGCTGGTGTCAGCCTGATGCTTCTTCCGGAGGTGAGCATCAACTTTGCCATTGCCGGCATGACGTCGGCGACGGGTAGCTGCAAGCCGTTCGATCGCCGCGCCGACGGCTACGCGCGTGGCGAGGCGTGCTGCACCTTCGAGCTGGAGGCCCCCCGGGCGGCCGCGTCGCCGTTGGGATCAGTGCTTGGCAGCTGTGTGCGGCAAGACGGCAGGAGTGCCAGCCTGACTGCGCCGAATGGGCAGGCTCAGCGTAGCCTGCTGAAGACAGCGTACGCAGTTGCATCGAGCGACAAGTCTCTGCTTGCTCGTGTGGAGGCGCACGGCACTGGTACGGCGCTTGGCGATCCCATTGAGGCGAGCTCCTTGGCATCGGTTGTGCTGCCCATCGGCACGGACTATCGCATTCCGTCCGTGGCGAGCATCAAGGCGAACGTGGGTCACGCAGAGCCGGCTGCCGGTGCATCTGGCCTTCTTCGCCTGATCCTCGCCATGCGTCACCGCGAGTCCGCGCCGAATGCGCAGTTGCGCGTCTTAAACGCGCACGTGCTCTCCGCGCTCTCGGGCGTACACTGCTTGCTTCCGTCACAGTTGTCAGGCACCGAGGTGGATGAGTCGCACGCGACTGTCGGCGGCGTGAGTTCATTTGGATATAGCGGCACGATAGTGCACTCTGTGGTGCAGGGCAGCGCAGGCAGCCCCGCGGACCTCGAGGGTTACGTCTCAGCCGCTCGCTTTACGCGCCGTGCATTCGCGTGGCGTGTCCCCGTTCACCCGCTTGCACAGCTTGCGATGGGGGATAGCGAGGGCGGCGCGAGCATGTTCCGGTCCGAGGTGGGGGGTGCTCTGCGAGCTCTGGTGGCGGACCACGTGGTGCGGGGTCGCATTGTCTTCCCGGCGGCCGGCTACCTGGAGATGGCTCGTCAGTGCCGCGCGCTGATCGGGCAGGCGGCGCTCGGGCAGGCGGCTGCGATGCGGTTGGAGAAGGTGTATTTTGTGCAGCCGATGTTTGTGGACGACGTCGTGATTGTTGAAGCTAGCATGCATGGCACCGACGGCGCATTCGAGGTCTTCAGCACGGGCCTTGAGGAAGGTGCACCGTTAGTTGTGCACTGCTCCGGCAGGGCGGGGGTGGCGCGGCTAGCGGGCGACGTGGCGTGCGTGCGGACTTGCGCAATGCACGATGCTTTGCGACTCCGACGCTTTGTACACGACCCTACGCGGACTCGGTCTCGAGTACGGCCCTGCGTACCGCACGTTGGCGGCGGTGCGGACGTGCGCGAGATCGCGCGTCGCGGTGTCACAGCTACGTCGGCGCGCCGACTTGCGCGGGACGGGATCCATCCTGCCGACATGGACGGTGCATTCCATTCGACCACATTGGTGCACGCGCAATGCGCCGGCGAGACCACGTCTTCCATTCGCTGTGGGAGACGCCCGGCTGCAGAGCGCGCGAGGTGTTCTGTGGTCGATGGCCTCGTTGGGTCCTCGTAGCGGGTCGTGCGACGTGTCGCTGGTGCCATTCGTGGGAGAGAGCCGTGCGCCGTGAGCATTTGCGGGTTCGAGGTGCGCTCTTTGTCGCGGACGACGAGCGTTGTGCCCGTCGGGTTGCGGCACCACTTGTATTCGACAGGTTGGCGGACCGTCGACGCTGTGAATGCACCATCGACGGTTGGATCTGCGGTGTGGTGCGTTGAGACACGAACGGTTGCTGATGTGAGGCGGCCTCCGTCGTCCGGATCTTTGGCGTCTTGGCCTAGGTCCGAGTATTACTGCGGCCTTGCGCTTGCCCATCATCGCGGCTGGTCGGTGCAGACGGCGCTCGTGTCGATTGAGGCTGCCTTGTGCCTTTCGCGCGATTATCTGTGTGCATCCGACTCCAACACGCTGTGGTTAGCCACGGCAGGCACGCACGTGGTGGCTGTTGACCGTCAAATGGACGCCATGCACGCCCGGTGCGATTGGGCTTGCCCGCTGCGTGCGCCAGGAGATTTCGATGATGTCGGTGGTCTGTGTTGACCTGGATGGCTCCTTGCGCGGTCTCGCGATGCTCACGCACGGAGGCAGCCAGGCGTTGGGCTATGCTGCGTCACTAATGGAAGGTGAGATAGCCTGGCATGGTTCTTCCGCGAGCGTGCCTCGCCTGTTGGAGGCTTCGCAATCTTTGGAGGTCCTGTTCGGCTCCACTTCGATGTGCGGGGCGCGCTATCGAACGTGCGTGTCGTGCCTCAAGAGCGTCCGGTCTCGGCGCCAAGTGACGGGCGCGTTGCGTTGTATGTGCGAGCCGTGGGCCTGAACTTCCGCGACGTGCTCAATGTTCTCGGCGCATATCCTGGCGACCCGGGGCAGCCTGGGAGCGACAGTGCTTGCATCGTTGGCGCTGTCAGCATGGGTGTGTCTCACCTGGCTCGTGGAATGCCTGCGCTGGGTCATGCCGTTGCTGCCCTACGTTCTGTGTCGGATGCAGACGCTCGCTTGATGACGCGGAAGAGCAGCCTGCTTTCGTTCGCACAGGCAAGCAGCCTGCCTACGACATGGAGCACCGTGCATATGAGCTTCAATGGCTGGCGGCCACGGTCACTGCACCGCATGATTGTTCACGCGGCCGCTGGAGGCGTGGGCCTTGCTGCAGGCGAGTACGCGCACTTGCTCGGCAGCCACGCGGTTGTATCTGCGGGCAGACCATCGAAGCACCGCTTCCTGCACGCACTCTACACGGGCGGCACTGGGATGACGAGCTCTCGCGATGGGGGCGCCTTCTCGTTTGGCGCGCCACACTTTTTGCGCGGCGGCCGTGCGCTCGGCGTGCTGAACAGCCTGTCCGCCGACTTCATTCCATCGTCATTGGCGTTGTTGGCCGAGAGCGCGGCTGCTTCAGCGAGATTGGCAAGCGCTCGGTGTGGAGCTCGGAGCGGATGCGTGCGTGCTCGCTCGCGGAATATCGTGCGCTGGCTCTCGACAGCACGATGGAGCAGTCGCCTTGGTGGATGCGCCAAACGCTTGGCCTCTTGTCGTCTCGTGCTTCGGCGGGGGTGCTTCACGGTCTTCCGCTGCAACCCTTCGACATGGAGCGCGAGGTGCTGGGTGCGTTCCGCTGCTTGCAAGCTGGCGCCAACATCGGCAAGGTGGTGGTGCGATTGCCCGCGCTGGTTGGGCGTGGCGTGCGAGGAGTGCACTTGCTCAGCGGCGGAAGCGGCGGGCTCGGCGTGCTGACGGGCCGGTGGCTGGCGGAGGCCGGGGCGGAGGCAGTGGTGCTCGCTTCACGTCGAGGCACGCTGTCATCGACGGCCGCACAGTGCGGATTGCCATCTGGCACGGCTTACGTCGCTCGGTGCGACGTGTCCGAGCTGCGGACAATATTCGGCTGGCGTGCATGTTGGCGGGAAGCGGCTGGCCAAGGCAGACGAGCGGCATTTGGCATGCCGCTGGTGTGCTATCGGACGGGCTTCTCGCCGGCCAGAGCGCATCGTCATTGCGCCGCGTGTACGCTCCCAAGGTGAGCGGTGGCTGGTACCTGCACCAGGAGAGCTGCAGCTTGGAGGTGGGCTCGTTCATGCTGTACTCATCCGTCGCCGCGTTGCTTGGCGGGCGAGGACAGGCGAACTACTCGGCGGCCAACAGCTGCTTGGACTCGTTGAGCGGTTGTCGCCGTTCGCGCGGCTTGTCTGGGGCCAGTCTTCAGTGGGGGCCATGGGCGGACGTGGGCATGGCTGCCGGGAGCGCCGTGAGCGCTCGCCTTCAGGCGGGAGGGGTTGGCTTGATATCGGCGCCACAGGGGCTTTTGGCACTTCAAGCCGCGATGCGGCCGCCGTGCCCTTCGGTGCTGGCTGTGCTTGTGGTGCGCTGGGGCGTCTACCTTGGTGCAATGGCGCAGGTCCCCGAGCAGCTCGAGCGTTCGCCCCAGAGCGCCGTTTGCGTCGAGAGCCCTTTGTTGCGCCCGCTGTCGGCGTCGCGCCATCTTCCGTGACGGATCTATCGACCATCCTTGAGCTGATGCAGCAGACGTCAGGCCATCGCACCGACGCGGACACGCCGCTGATGGAAGCAGGGCTAGACTCTCTTGGGGCCGTGGAGCTCGGAAACCGGCTGAAGACGCATTCCGGATTGAGCTTGCCGAGCACTCTCATCTTTGATTACCCGACGGCTCGCCAGTTGTGTTCGTACTTCGAGGGCCGCAGCTCACCATCGCATGGCGCACACGGCGCGAGCGTCGCCGCCGATGCGCCGGCGCCGAGCTCGGGAGCGAGCGTGAGCGTGTTTTTGTGCGGCACGAGCTCGCAGCTTCCTGGTCGCGCCCGCGGTGCATCGGCCGCACGTGCGCTAGTGTGCACTTCAGTGAGCTCTATGACGGAGGTTCCATCGGGCCGATGGCAAATGGAGCCCGTGGGCGACGGGACCGACGTTGTGGGCATGCGTATCCGCCATGGCGGTTTCCTACACGAGGTGGAGCTCTTCGACAACGCCTACTTCAGTGTGTCTCCAGCCGAGGCGGCCTCGATGGACCCGCAACAGCGCCTCTTGCTGGAGCACGGCTACGCGGCTCTTTGCGGCTCTGGCCTAGAGCGGTCTACCTTGGATGGCAGCGGCCTCGGTGTCTTCCTAGGCATTGCGGCGACAGACTGGGTGGACATTTTGAGGGGGAGTCCGATGCACCGGAGCGTGTACGCTGCGACGGGGAGCAGCCACTCGATAGCCGCGGGGCGACTTTCTTTCGTGCTTGGGTTGCACGGGCCGTGCGTCTCATACGACACGGCATGCTCGGCCGCTCTTGCTGCAGCGCACTCCGCGTATCGCGCATTGCAGGCGCAAGAGTGCGCGAATGCGCTCGTTGCTGGTGTCAGCCTGATGCTTCTTCCGGAGGTGAGCATCAACTTTGCCATTGCCGGCATGACGTCGGCGACGGGTAGCTGCAAGCCGTTCGATCGCCGCGCCGACGGCTACGCGCGTGGCGAGGCGTGCTGCACCTTCGAGCTGGAGGCCCCCCGGGCGGCCGCGTCGCCGTTGGGATCAGTGCTTGGCAGCTGTGTGCGGCAAGACGGCAGGAGTGCCAGCCTGACTGCGCCGAATGGGCAGGCTCAGCGTAGCCTGCTGAAGACAGCGTACGCAGTTGCATCGAGCGACAAGTCTCTGCTTGCTCGTGTGGAGGCGCACGGCACTGGTACGGCGCTTGGCGATCCCATTGAGGCGAGCTCCTTGGCATCGGTTGTGCTGCCCATCGGCACGGACTATCGCATTCCGTCCGTGGCGAGCATCAAGGCGAACGTGGGTCACGCAGAGCCGGCTGCCGGTGCATCTGGCCTTCTTCGCCTGATCCTCGCCATGCGTCACCGCGAGTCCGCGCCGAATGCGCAGTTGCGCGTCTTAAACGCGCACGTGCTCTCCGCGCTCTCGGGCGTACACTGCTTGCTTCCGTCACAGTTGTCAGGCACCGAGGTGGATGAGTCGCACGCGACTGTCGGCGGCGTGAGTTCATTTGGATATAGCGGCACGATAGTGCACTCTGTGGTGCAGGGCAGCGCAGGCAGCCCGCGGACCTCGAGGGTTACGTCTCAGCCGCTCGCTTTACGCGCCGTGCATTCGCGTGGCGTGTCCCCGTTCACCCGCTTGCACAGCTTGCGATGGGGGATAGCGAGGGCGGCGCGAGCATGTTCCGGTCCGAGGTGGGGGGTGCTCTGCGAGCTCTGGTGGCGGACCACGTGGTGCGGGGTCGCATTGTCTTCCCGGCGGCCGGCTACCTGGAGATGGCTCGTCAGTGCCGCGCGCTGATCGGGCAGGCGGCGCTCGGGCAGGCGGCTGCGATGCGGTTGGAGAAGGTGTATTTTGTGCAGCCGATGTTTGTGGACGACGTCGTGATTGTTGAAGCTAGCATGCATGGCACCGACGGCGCATTCGAGGTCTTCAGCACGGGCCTTGAGGAAGGTGCACCGTTAGTTGTGCACTGCTCCGGCAGGGCGGGGGTGGCCGCCGGGCTAGCGGGGCGACGTGGCGTGCGTGCGGGACTTGCGCAATGCACGATGGCTTGCGACTCCGACGCTTTGTACACGACCCTACGCGGACTCGGTCTCGAGTACGGCCCTGCGTACCGCACGTTGGCGGCGGTGCGGACGTGCGCGAGATCGCGCGTCGCGGTGTCACAGCTACGTCGGCGCGCCGACTTGCGCGGGACGGGGATCCATCCTGCCGACATGGACGGTGCATTCCATTCGACCACATTGGTGCACGCGCAATGCGCCGGCGAGACACGTCTTCCATTCGCTGTGGGAGACGCCCGGCTGCAGAGCGCGCGAGGTGTTCTGTGGTCGATGGCCTCGTTGGGTCCTCGTAGCGGGTCGTGCGACGTGTCGCTGGTGCCATTCGTGGGAGAGAGCCGTGCCGCCGTGAGCATTTGCGGGTTCGAGGTGCGCTCTTTGTCGCGGACGACGAGCGTTGTGCCCGTCGGGTTGCGGCACCACTTGTATTCGACAGGTTGGCGGACCGTCGACGCTGTGAATGCACCATCGACGGTTGGATCTGCGGTGTGGTGCGTTGAGACACGAACGGTTGCTGATGTGAGGCGGCCTCCGTCGTCCGGATCTTGGCGTCTTGGCCTAGGTCCGAGTATTACTGCGGCCTTGCCGCTTGCCCATCATCGCGGCTGGTCGGTGCAGACGGCGCTCGTGTCGATTGAGGCTGCCTTGTGCCTTTCGCGCGATTATCTGTGTGCATCCGACTCCAACACGCTGTGGTTAGCCACGGCAGGCACGCACGTGGTGGCTGTTGACCGTCAAATGGACGCCATGCACGCCGGTGCGATTGGGCTTGCCCGCTGCGTGCGCCAGGAGATTTCGATGATGTCGGTGGTCTGTGTTGACCTGGATGGCTCCTTGCGCGGTCTCGCGATGCTCACGCACGGAGGCAGCCAGGCGTTGGGCTATGCTGCGTCACTAATGGAAGGTGAGATAGCCTGGCATGGTTCTTCCGCGAGCGTGCCTCGCCTGTTGGAGGCTTCGCAATCTTTGGGAGGTCCTGTTCGGCTCCACTTCGATGTGCGGGGCGCGCTATCGAACGTGCGTGTCGTGCCTCAAGAGCGTCCGGTCTCGGCGCCAAGTGACGGGCGCGTTGCGTTGTATGTGCGAGCCGTGGGCCTGAACTTCCGCGACGTGCTCAATGTTCTCGGCGCATATCCTGGCGACCCGGGGCAGCCTGGGAGCGACAGTGCTTGCATCGTTGGCGCTGTCAGCATGGGTGTGTCTCACCTGGCTCGTGGAATGCCTACGCTGGGTCATGCCGTTGCTGCCCTACGTTCTGTGTCGGATGCAGACGCTCGCTTGATGACGCGGAAGAGCAGCCTGCTTTCGTTCGCACAGGCAAGCAGCCTGCCTACGACATGGAGCACCGTGCATATGAGCTTCAATGGCTGGCGGCCACGGTCACTGCACCGCATGATTGTTCACGCGGCCGCTGGAGGCGTGGGCCTTGCTGCAGGCGAGTACGCGCACTTGCTCGGCAGCCACGCGGTTGTATCTGCGGGCAGACCATCGAAGCACCGCTTCCTGCACGCACTCTACACGGGCGGCACTGGGATGACGAGCTCTCGCGATGGGGGCGCCTTCTCGTTTGGCGCGCCACACTTTTTGCGCGGCGGCCGTGCGCTCGGCGTGCTGAACAGCCTGTCCGCCGACTTCATTCCATCGTCATTGGCGTTGTTGGCCGAGAGCGGCGGCTGCTTCAGCGAGATTGGCAAGCGCTCGGTGTGGAGCTCGGAGCGGATGCGTGCGTGCTCGCTCGCGGAATATCGTGCGCTGGCTCTCGACAGCACGATGGAGCAGTCGCCTTGGTGGATGCGCCAAACGCTTGGCCTCTTGTCGTCTCGTGCTTCGGCGGGGGTGCTTCACGGTCTTCCGCTGCAACCCTTCGACATGGAGCGCGAGGTGCTGGGTGCGTTCCGCTGCTTGCAAGCTGGCGCCAACATCGGCAAGGTGGTGGTGCGATTGCCCGCGCTGGTTGGGCGTGGCGTGCGAGGAGTGCACTTGCTCAGCGGCGGAAGCGGCGGGCTCGGCGTGCTGACGGGCCGGTGGCTGGCGGAGGCCGGGGCGGAGGCAGTGGTGCTCGCTTCACGTCGAGGCACGCTGTCATCGACGGCCGCACAGTGCGGATTGCCATCTGGCACGGCTTACGTCGCTCGGTGCGACGTGTCCGAGGCTGCGGACAATATTCGGCTGGCGTGCATGTTGGCGGGAAGCGGCTGGCCAAGGCAGACGAGCGGCATTTGGCATGCCGCTGGTGTGCTATCGGACGGGCTTCTCGCCGGCCAGAGCGCATCGTCATTGCGCCGCGTGTACGCTCCCAAGGTGAGCGGTGGCTGGTACCTGCACCAGGAGAGCTGCAGCTTGGAGGTGGGCTCGTTCATGCTGTACTCATCCGTCGCCGCGTTGCTTGGCGGGCGAGGACAGGCGAACTACTCGGCGGCCAACAGCTGCTTGGACTCGTTGAGCGGTTGTCGCCGTTCGCGCGGCTTGTCTGGGGCCAGTCTTCAGTGGGGGCCATGGGCGGACGTGGCATGGCTGCCGGGAGCGCCGTGAGCGCTCGCCTTCAGGCGGGAGGGGTTGGCTTGATATCGGCGCCACAGGGGCTTTTGGCACTTCAAGCCGCGATGCGGCCGCCGTGCCCTTCGGTGCTGGCTGTGCTTGTGGTGCGCTGGGGCGTCTACCTTGGTGCAATGGCGCAGGTCCCGAGCAGCTCGAGGCGTTCGCCCCAGAGCGCCGTTTGCGTCGAGAGCCCTTTGTTGCGCCCGCTGTCGGCGTCGCGCCATCTTCCGTGACGGATCTATCGACCATCCTTGAGCTGATGCAGCAGACGTCAGGCCATCGCACCGACGCGGACACGCCGCTGATGGAAGCAGGGCTAGACTCTCTTGGGGCCGTGGAGCTCGGAAACCGGCTGAAGACGCATTCCGGATTGAGCTTGCCGAGCACTCTCATCTTTGATTACCCGACGGCTCGCCAGTTGTGTTCGTACTTCGAGGGCCGCAGCTCACCATCGCATGGCGCACACGGCGCGAGCGTCGCCGCCGATGCGCCGGCGCCGAGCTCGGGAGCGAGCGTGAGCGTGTTTTTGTGCGGCACGAGCTCGCAGCTTCCTGGTCGCGCCCGCGGTGCATCGGCCGCACGTGCGCTAGTGTGCACTTCAGTGAGCTCTATGACGGAGGTTCCATCGGGCCGATGGCAAATGGAGCCCGTGGGCGACGGGACCGACGTTGTGGGCATGCGTATCCGCCATGGCGGTTTCCTACACGAGGTGGAGCTCTTCGACAACGCCTACTTCAGTGTGTCTCCAGCCGAGGCGGCCTCGATGGACCCGCAACAGCGCCTCTTGCTGGAGCACGGCTACGCGGCTCTTTGCGGCTCTGGCCTAGAGCGGTCTACCTTGGATGGCAGCGGCCTCGGTGTCTTCCTAGGCATTGCGGCGACAGACTGGGTGGACATTTTGAGGGGGAGTCCGATGCACCGGAGCGTGTACGCTGCGACGGGGAGCAGCCACTCGATAGCCGCGGGGCGACTTTCTTTCGTGCTTGGGTTGCACGGGCCGTGCGTCTCATACGACACGGCATGCTCGGCCGCTCTTGCTGCAGCGCACTCCGCGTATCGCGCATTGCAGGCGCAAGAGTGCGCGAATGCGCTCGTTGCTGGTGTCAGCCTGATGCTTCTTCCGGAGGTGAGCATCAACTTTGCCATTGCCGGCATGACGTCGGCGACGGGTAGCTGCAAGCCGTTCGATCGCCGCGCCGACGGCTACGCGCGTGGCGAGGCGTGCTGCACCTTCGAGCTGGAGGCCCCCGGGCGGCCGCGTCGCCGTTGGGATCAGTGCTTGGCAGCTGTGTGCGGCAAGACGGCAGGAGTGCCAGCCTGACTGCGCCGAATGGGCAGGCTCAGCGTAGCCTGCTGAAGACAGCGTACGCAGTTGCATCGAGCGACAAGTCTCTGCTTGCTCGTGTGGAGGCGCACGGCACTGGTACGGCGCTTGGCGATCCCATTGAGGCGAGCTCCTTGGCATCGGTTGTGCTGCCCATCGGCACGGACTATCGCATTCCGTCCGTGGCGAGCATCAAGGCGAACGTGGGTCACGCAGAGCCGGCTGCCGGTGCATCTGGCCTTCTTCGCCTGATCCTCGCCATGCGTCACCGCGAGTCCGCGCCGAATGCGCAGTTGCGCGTCTTAAACGCGCACGTGCTCTCCGCGCTCTCGGGCGTACACTGCTTGCTTCCGTCACAGTTGTCAGGCACCGAGGTGGATGAGTCGCACGCGACTGTCGGCGGCGTGAGTTCATTTGGATATAGCGGCACGATAGTGCACTCTGTGGTGCAGGGCAGCGCAGGCAGCCCCGCGGACCTCGAGGGTTACGTCTCAGCCGCTCGCTTTACGCGCCGTGCATTCGCGTGGCGTGTCCCCGTTCACCCGCTTGCACAGCTTGCGATGGGGGATAGCGAGGGCGGCGCGAGCATGTTCCGGTCCGAGGTGGGGGGTGCTCTGCGAGCTCTGGTGGCGGACCACGTGGTGCGGGGTCGCATTGTCTTCCCGGCGGCCGGCTACCTGGAGATGGCTCGTCAGTGCCGCGCGCTGATCGGGCAGGCGGCGCTCGGGCAGGCGGCTGCGATGCGGTTGGAGAAGGTGTATTTTGTGCAGCCGATGTTTGTGGACGACGTCGTGATTGTTGAAGCTAGCATGCATGGCACCGACGGCGCATTCGAGGTCTTCAGCACGGGCCTTGAGGAAGGTGCACCGTTAGTTGTGCACTGCTCCGGCAGGGCGGGGGTGGCCGCCGGGCTAGCGGGGCGACGTGGCGTGCGTGCGGGACTTGCGCAATGCACGATGGCTTGCGACTCCGACGCTTTGTACACGACCCTACGCGGACTCGGTCTCGAGTACGGCCCTGCGTACCGCACGTTGGCGGCGGTGCGGACGTGCGCGAGATCGCGCGTCGCGGTGTCACAGCTACGTCGGCGCGCCGACTTGCGCGGGACGGGGATCCATCCTGCCGACATGGACGGTGCATTCCATTCGACCACATTGGTGCACGCGCAATGCGCCGGCGAGACACGTCTTCCATTCGCTGTTGGAGACGCCCGGCTGCAGAGCGCGCGAGGTGTTCTGTGGTCGATGGCCTCGTTGGGTCCTCGTAGCGGGTCGTGCGACGTGTCGCTGGTGCCATTCGTGGGAGAGAGCCGTGCCGCCGTGAGCATTTGCGGGTTCGAGGTGCGCTCTTTGTCGCGGACGACGAGCGTTGTGCCCGTCGGGTTGCGGCACCACTTGTATTCGACAGGTTGGCGGACCGTCGACGCTGTGAATGCACCATCGACGGTTGGATCTGCGGTGTGGTGCGTTGAGACACGAACGGTTGCTGATGTGAGGCGGCCTCCGTCGTCCGGATCTTGGCGTCTTGGCCTAGGTCCGAGTATTACTGCGGCCTTGCCGCTTGCCCATCATCGCGGCTGGTCGGTGCAGACGGCGCTCGTGTCGATTGAGGCTGCCTTGTGCCTTTCGCGCGATTATCTGTGTGCATCCGACTCCAACACGCTGTGGTTAGCCACGGCAGGCACGCACGTGGTGGCTGTTGACCGTCAAATGGACGCCATGCACGCCGGTGCGATTGGGCTTGCCCGCTGCGTGCGCCAGGAGATTTCGATGATGTCGGTGGTCTGTGTTGACCTGGATGGCTCCTTGCGCGGTCTCGCGATGCTCACGCACGGAGGCAGCCAGGCGTTGGGCTATGCTGCGTCACTAATGGAAGGTGAGATAGCCTGGCATGGTTCTTCCGCGAGCGTGCCTCGCCTGTTGGAGGCTTCGCAATCTTTGGGAGGTCCTGTTCGGCTCCACTTCGATGTGCGGGGCGCGCTATCGAACGTGCGTGTCGTGCCTCAAGAGCGTCCGGTCTCGGCGCCAAGTGACGGGCGCGTTGCGTTGTATGTGCGAGCCGTGGGCCTGAACTTCCGCGACGTGCTCAATGTTCTCGGCGCATATCCTGGCGACCCGGGGCAGCCTGGGAGCGACAGTGCTTGCATCGTTGGCGCTGTCAGCATGGGTGTGTCTCACCTGGCTCGTGGAATGCCTGCGCTGGGTCATGCCGTTGCTGCCCTACGTTCTGTGTCGGATGCAGACGCTCGCTTGATGACGCGGAAGAGCAGCCTGCTTTCGTTCGCACAGGCAAGCAGCCTGCCTACGACATGGAGCACCGTGCATATGAGCTTCAATGGCTGGCGGCCACGGTCACTGCACCGCATGATTGTTCACGCGGCCGCTGGAGGCGTGGGCCTTGCTGCAGGCGAGTACGCGCACTTGCTCGGCAGCCACGCGGTTGTATCTGCGGGCAGACCATCGAAGCACCGCTTCCTGCACGCACTCTACACGGGCGGCACTGGGATGACGAGCTCTCGCGATGGGGGCGCCTTCTCGTTTGGCGCGCCACACTTTTTGCGCGGCGGCCGTGCGCTCGGCGTGCTGAACAGCCTGTCCGCCGACTTCATTCCATCGTCATTGGCGTTGTTGGCCGAGAGCGGCGGCTGCTTCAGCGAGATTGGCAAGCGCTCGGTGTGGAGCTCGGAGCGGATGCGTGCGTGCTCGCTCGCGGAATATCGTGCGCTGGCTCTCGACAGCACGATGGAGCAGTCGCCTTGGTGGATGCGCCAAACGCTTGGCCTCTTGTCGTCTCGTGCTTCGGCGGGGGTGCTTCACGGTCTTCCGCTGCAACCCTTCGACATGGAGCGCGAGGTGCTGGGTGCGTTCCGCTGCTTGCAAGCTGGCGCCAACATCGGCAAGGTGGTGGTGCGATTGCCCGCGCTGGTTGGGCGTGGCGTGCGAGGAGTGCACTTGCTCAGCGGCGGAAGCGGCGGGCTCGGCGTGCTGACGGGCCGGTGGCTGGCGGAGGCCGGGGCGGAGGCAGTGGTGCTCGCTTCACGTCGAGGCACGCTGTCATCGACGGCCGCACAGTGCGGATTGCCATCTGGCACGGCTTACGTCGCTCGGTGCGACGTGTCCGAGGCTGCGGACAATATTCGGCTGGCGTGCATGTTGGCGGGAAGCGGCTGGCCAAGGCAGACGAGCGGCATTTGGCATGCCGCTGGTGTGCTATCGGACGGGCTTCTCGCCGGCCAGAGCGCATCGTCATTGCGCCGCGTGTACGCTCCCAAGGTGAGCGGTGGCTGGTACCTGCACCAGGAGAGCTGCAGCTTGGAGGTGGGCTCGTTCATGCTGTACTCATCCGTCGCCGCGTTGCTTGGCGGGCGAGGACAGGCGAACTACTCGGCGGCCAACAGCTGCTTGGACTCGTTGAGCGGTTGTCGCCGTTCGCGCGGCTTGTCTGGGGCCAGTCTTCAGTGGGGCCATGGGCGGACGTGGGCATGGCTGCCGGGAGCGCCGTGAGCGCTCGCCTTCAGGCGGGAGGGGTTGGCTTGATATCGGCGCCACAGGGGCTTTTGGCACTTCAAGCCGCGATGCGGCCGCCGTGCCCTTCGGTGCTGGCTGTGCTTGTGGTGCGCTGGGGCGTCTACCTTGGTGCAATGGCGCAGGTCCCCGAGCAGCTCGAGGCGTTCGCCCCAGAGCGCCGTTTGCGTCGAGAGCCCTTTGTTGCGCCCGCTGTCGGCGTCGCGCCATCTTCCGTGACGGATCTATCGACCATCCTTGAGCTGATGCAGCAGACGTCAGGCCATCGCACCGACGCGGACACGCCGCTGATGGAAGCAGGGCTAGACTCTCTTGGGGCCGTGGAGCTCGGAAACCGGCTGAAGACGCATTCCGGATTGAGCTTGCCGAGCACTCTCATCTTTGATTACCCGACGGCTCGCCAGTTGTGTTCGTACTTCGAGGGCCGCAGCTCACCATCGCATGGCGCACACGGCGCGAGCGTCGCCGCCGATGCGCCGGCGCCGAGCTCGGGAGCGAGCGTGAGCGTGTTTTTGTGCGGCACGAGCTCGCAGCTTCCTGGTCGCGCCCGCGGTGCATCGGCCGCACGTGCGCTAGTGTGCACTTCAGTGAGCTCTATGACGGAGGTTCCATCGGGCCGATGGCAAATGGAGCCCGTGGGCGACGGGACCGACGTTGTGGGCATGCGTATCCGCCATGGCGGTTTCCTACACGAGGTGGAGCTCTTCGACAACGCCTACTTCAGTGTGTCTCCAGCCGAGGCGGCCTCGATGGACCCGCAACAGCGCCTCTTGCTGGAGCACGGCTACGCGGCTCTTTGCGGCTCTGGCCTAGAGCGGTCTACCTTGGATGGCAGCGGCCTCGGTGTCTTCCTAGGCATTGCGGCGACAGACTGGGTGGACATTTTGAGGGGGAGTCCGATGCACCGGAGCGTGTACGCTGCGACGGGGAGCAGCCACTCGATAGCCGCGGGGCGACTTTCTTTCGTGCTTGGGTTGCACGGGCCGTGCGTCTCATACGACACGGCATGCTCGGCCGCTCTTGCTGCAGCGCACTCCGCGTATCGCGCATTGCAGGCGCAAGAGTGCGCGAATGCGCTCGTTGCTGGTGTCAGCCTGATGCTTCTTCCGGAGGTGAGCATCAACTTTGCCATTGCCGGCATGACGTCGGCGACGGGTAGCTGCAAGCCGTTCGATCGCCGCGCCGACGGCTACGCGCGTGGCGAGGCGTGCTGCACCTTCGAGCTGGAGGCCCCGGGCGGCCGCGTCGCCGTTGGGATCAGTGCTTGGCAGCTGTGTGCGGCAAGACGGCAGGAGTGCCAGCCTGACTGCGCCGAATGGGCAGGCTCAGCGTAGCCTGCTGAAGACAGCGTACGCAGTTGCATCGAGCGACAAGTCTCTGCTTGCTCGGTGGAGGCGCACGGCACTGGTACGGCGCTTGGCGATCCCATTGAGGCGAGCTCCTTGGCATCGGTTGTGCTGCCCATCGGCACGGACTATCGCATTCCGTCCGTGGCGAGCATCAAGGCGAACGTGGGTCACGCAGAGCCGGCTGCCGGTGCATCTGGCCTTCTTCGCCTGATCCTCGCCATGCGTCACCGCGAGTCCGCGCCGAATGCGCAGTTGCGCGTCTTAAACGCGCACGTGCTCTCCGCGCTCTCGGGCGTACACTGCTTGCTTCCGTCACAGTTGTCAGGCACCGAGGTGGATGAGTCGCACGCGACTGTCGGCGGCGTGAGTTCATTTGGATATAGCGGCACGATAGTGCACTCTGTGGTGCAGGGCAGCGCAGGCAGCCCCGCGGACCTCGAGGGTTACGTCTCAGCCGCTCGCTTTACGCGCCGTGCATTCGCGTGGCGTGTCCCCGTTCACCCGCTTGCACAGCTTGCGATGGGGGATAGCGAGGGCGGCGCGAGCATGTTCCGGTCCGAGGTGGGGGGTGCTCTGCGAGCTCTGGTGGCGGACCACGTGGTGCGGGGTCGCATTGTCTTCCCGGCGGCCGGCTACCTGGAGATGGCTCGTCAGTGCCGCGCGCTGATCGGGCAGGCGGCGCTCGGGCAGGCGGCTGCGATGCGGTTGGAGAAGGTGTATTTTGTGCAGCCGATGTTTGTGGACGACGTCGTGATTGTTGAAGCTAGCATGCATGGCACGACGGCGCATTCGAGGTCTTCAGCACGGGCCTTGAGGAAGGTGCACCGTTAGTTGTGCACTGCTCCGGCAGGGCGGGGGTGGCCGCCGGGCTAGCGGGGCGACGTGGCGTGCGTGCGGGACTTGCGCAATGCACGATGGCTTGCGACTCCGACGCTTTGTACACGACCCTACGCGGACTCGGTCTCGAGTACGGCCCTGCGTACCGCACGTTGGCGGCGGTGCGGACGTGCGCGAGATCGCGCGTCGCGGTGTCACAGCTACGTCGGCGCGCCGACTTGCGCGGGACGGGGATCCATCCTGCCGACATGGACGGTGCATTCCATTCGACCACATTGGTGCACGCGCAATGCGCCGGCGAGACACGTCTTCCATTCGCTGTTGGAGACGCCCGGCTGCAGAGCGCGCGAGGTGTTCTGTGGTCGATGGCCTCGTTGGGTCCTCGTAGCGGGTCGTGCGACGTGTCGCTGGTGCCATTCGTGGGAGAGAGCCGTGCCGCCGTGAGCATTTGCGGGTTCGAGGTGCGCTCTTTGTCGCGGACGACGAGCGTTGTGCCCGTCGGGTTGCAGCACCACTTGTATTCGACAGGTTGGCGGACCGTCGACGCTGTGAATGCACCATCGACGGTTGGATCTGCGGTGTGGTGCGTTGAGACACGAACGGTTGCTGATGTGAGGCGGCCTCCGTCGTCCGGATCTTGGCGTCTTGGCCTAGGTCCGAGTATTACTGCGGCCTTGCCGCTTGCCCATCATCGCGGCTGGTCGGTGCAGACGGCGCTCGTGTCGATTGAGGCTGCCTTGTGCCTTTCGCGCGATTATCTGTGTGCATCCGACTCCAACACGCTGTGGTTAGCCACGGCAGGCACGCACGTGGTGGCTGTTGACCGTCAAATGGACGCCATGCACGCCGGTGCGATTGGGCTTGCCCGCTGCGTGCGCCAGGAGATTTCGATGATGTCGGTGGTCTGTGTTGACCTGGATGGCTCCTTGCGCGGTCTCGCGATGCTCACGCACGGAGGCAGCCAGGCGTTGGGCTATGCTGCGTCACTAATGGAAGGTGAGATAGCCTGGCATGGTTCTTCCGCGAGCGTGCCTCGCCTGTTGGAGGCTTCGCAATCTTTGGGAGGTCCTGTTCGGCTCCACTTCGATGTGCGGGGCGCGCTATCGAACGTGCGTGTCGTGCCTCAAGAGCGTCCGGTCTCGGCGCCAAGTGACGGGCGCGTTGCGTTGTATGTGCGAGCCGTGGGCCTGAACTTCCGCGACGTGCTCAATGTTCTCGGCGCATATCCTGGCGACCCGGGGCAGCCTGGGAGCGACAGTGCTTGCATCGTTGGCGCTGTCAGCATGGGTGTGTCTCACCTGGCTCGTGGAAATGCCTGCGCTGGGTCATGCCGTTGCTGCCCTACGTTCTGTGTCGGATGCAGACGCTCGCTTGATGACGCGGAAGAGCAGCCTGCTTTCGTTCGCACAGGCAAGCAGCCTGCTACGACATGGAGCACCGTGCATATGAGCTTCATGGCTGGCGGCCACGGTCACTGCACCGCATGATTGTTCACGCGGCCGCTGGAGGCGTGGGCCTTGCTGCAGGCGAGTACGCGCACTTGCTCGGCAGCCACGCGGTTGTATCTGCGGGCAGACCATCGAAGCACCGCTTCCTGCACGCACTCTACACGGGCGGCACTGGATGACGAGCTCTCGCGATGGGGGCGCCTTCTCGTTTGGCGCGCCACACTTTTTGCGCGCGGCCGTGCGCTCGGCGTGCTGAACAGCCTGTCCGCCGACTTCATTCCATCGTCATTGGCGTTGTTGGCCGAGAGCGGCGGCTGCTTCAGCGAGATTGGCAAGCGCTCGGTGTGGAGCTCGGAGCGGATGCGTGCGTGCTCGCTCGCGGAATATCGTGCGCTGGCTCTCGACAGCACGATGGAGCAGTCGCCTTGGTGGATGCGCCAAACGCTTGGCCTCTTGTCGTCTCGTGCTTCGGCGGGGGTGCTTCACGGTCTTCCGCTGCAACCCTTCGACATGGAGCGCGAGGTGCTGGGTGCGTTCCGCTGCTTGCAAGCTGGCGCCAACATCGGCAAGGTGGTGGTGCGATTGCCCGCGCTGGTTGGGCGTGGCGTGCGAGGAGTGCACTTGCTCAGCGGCGGAAGCGGCGGGCTCGGCGTGCTGACGGGCCGGTGGCTGGCGGAGGCCGGGCGGAGGCAGTGGTGCTCGCTTCACGTCGAGGCACGCTGTCATCGACGGCCGCACAGTGCGGATTGCCATCTGGCACGGCTTACGTCGCTCGGTGCGACGTGTCCGAGGCTGCGGACAATATTCGGCTGGCGTGCATGTTGGCGGGAAGCGGCTGGCCAAGGCAGACGAGCGGCATTTGGCATGCCGCTGGTGTGCTATCGGACGGGCTTCTCGCCGGCCAGAGCGCATCGTCATTGCGCCGCGTGTACGCTCCCAAGGTGAGCGGTGGCTGGTACCTGCACCAGGAGAGCTGCAGCTTGGAGGTGGGCTCGTTCATGCTGTACTCATCCGTCGCCGCGTTGCTTGGCGGGCGAGGACAGGCGAACTACTCGGCGGCCAACAGCTGCTTGGACTCGTTGAGCGGTTGTCGCCGTTTCGCGCGGCTTGTCTGGGGCCAGTCTTCAGTGGGGGCCATGGCGGACGTGGGCATGGCTGCCGGGAGCGCCGTGAGCGCTCGCCTTCAGGCGGGAGGGGTTGGCTTGATATCGGCGCCACAGGGGCTTTTGGCACTTCAAGCCGCGATGCGGCCGCCGTGCCCTTCGGTGCTGGCTATGCTTGTGGTGCGGTGGCAACAGTATTTTTCAAAGCAGATGAAGATCCCTTCTCTGTTGCAAGCAATGTACGATCTCAAGAATTTAGCTGGTGTGAAATCTGATTGAGGGTAGAGAGGGCGATCCCTCATTTGACTTAGACGTCTTGCAAGCTCTGGAGGACATCACGGCCGGCCAATGTGACCCCGACATGCGATCATGGACACAGCGGATTCCCTCAGTTCGCTTGAGTTTCCAATCGCTTGAAGGCGAGGTCTTCCGTGCACTTGCCGAGCACCTTAATATTCGATCATCCAACCGCTCGTCAGCTTGCTCAGCATTGCGACGTTCTAGCGAGGATCCGTCCTTGAAATCAGTCATAGAATTTCCTCTAGTTGACATCGCGAATGGAG
>CM030939.1:5168161-5191381 GCA_018136815.1 Isochrysis galbana | reverse complement strand
TTTCGAAGGGGCCCCGTTAAGCGCAAGATCTTCTCGGCCAGCAGTGGCGGCCATAAGCGCCGCATCATTGAAGTCATCGGATACTTCGTGTGGAAGGCGACACACAAATATGTTCCCAAACTTATCAGCTCCAGCCTGGCGAAGAATTCGGGGGGGGGTGGGGAGAAGGGGGAGAGAGTGGTCGAGTAGAAGGATTCTGGATGAGAAATTGAGTACGTGGGTGTATGCACAAGACCTCGCAACGCCAGTGCCAAGTTCTAACCACCGAGATTCCTAGATAGTTTTGCATGCATCTCCTGTGCAAACCGTTTGCTCTCGCGCGCTTCAAATGCGCCAAGCAACGCAAAATCCTATTTAAGGACTCACCAGCGAATTCGCGTCGAGGGCGCACGCAGCCGTCAAGTGCCGAGGGGCGGTGTCGTCTGCAAAGATCGACAAGCTGTTGTCGGAGCGCTTATAACGCACGAAGTGGAAAGACTCTGCGAGATCACCCACCACGATGCGTTGTGATGAGATCACATGAAGCGATTGGATCATCGTGGGGAAGCCCTTTGCCTCGGCCTTACGCAGGAGCTTCTTGGCGCCCATCTCGTAGATGCGCAGCCTATTGCCCACACCGACGAGTACCCGCCCACCGAAGGGTACTATGGCGCTTGGCACGTCTTCGACCTGCGTTTTGTGGACGAGATTCAACGTCGTGTTTCCATCGGCAAACTGGTACACATGGATAAACCCCGCGGAGATGGTGCGCGGATGCAGGTTCATGTCTTTTACGGTGCCGACAATAATAAACGTCTCGCCCCCTCGCTCGCGCAGCGGCACAGCTGCGAGAGAGACAGCGGCCTCGTTGTCCGCGAGTTCAATAACGGAAAGAGTCTGTCTAGCGCGTGGATCTACCACTCGTATGCAAGAAGCCCACTTCCCAGGACCGCCACGGGGGACGCCAACAACAGACTCCATGAGCATGCCGTCGGCCTCATCATCTTCAGGTAAAACCGTTCCCGCGGGGAGAGGCGGTGGGATACCAGCTGCCTCGTAGAGCTGAACTTTCTCGTCTGCCGATAGAGCGTTGTGATCACTTTCGATGACGACGATGTGGCCTGAAACGGAATGGTGAGCAAGACGACGGGGAGTATAACGAAGCGGCAAAGACTCAGAATTGAAGGCATCTCCTAGACGATCTATCGAGGCGATACGTAACGTATTCCCAGCGATGCCAACCTGGAGTGCAAGGCCAAGGACAGCGGGTTACTTCTCGCGTCCCTTTGATGGGCAAATGGCTCGACACACATAGAGGAAAATCTTGCAGCGACTGCAAAGCATGGGAGGTGACCCCAAGCAAGACTTCTCTGGGGGGGTGTACAGGGTGAAGAGCACGCGCAGCAAATTGATTTTCTTACAATGCCCTCTGCGCAGTGCTCCGAGCTGAAAGGCGCCCCAGCGTCGAGAGCGGTGTACGACAATGGTGTAGTATGTAGGCTTCCTGCAAGGGCATACAGAACCCAAGAGCGCGACGAGAGCGCAAGAACACCGTCGGAGCCTCCGAGTGACAGGCGGAAGAGTCGCGCCTGCTTCGCCCCCAGAAAGCGCGTGCGGGTGTCGGAGAGCTGTCCGGAAGTCTCATCGATCCGTGCTCGCAGGAGTACGCCGTTGGAGAGGCCGATGCACAGGAAAAGAGCGGGTGGCGTGCCGGGCCGTCCAAGCGGCATGCGGGCTAGACTTGCGGACTCTGCTTGCGCAGGGAGAGCCAGGACAGAGAGCACATTCATGCACTCCTCAGGGTCCAGGGAGAGAATGCGAATGGTGTTGTCGAAGCCACCGACGGCAAGGAAGCGACTGCGCGCACGGCCGGAGGGAACGGCACCGAGCTCCACGCAGGACAATTCAAGTCCCATGTCCTTCTTGTCTAGCTCAGAGAGGGCACCCGTGGCGTCTAGCTCAAAGTACACCACTTCGCCACCAGCTAGGCCGATGACGACCTGCCGTTCATTGGCTGCAGCGTGGGCTATCGGTTTGCCCCGCGGCGGGTGCCACTCCGCCGCACGTCCGTCCGAACGAATGTGGAGAATGCCAGCAGGGTAGACCTGGACCATGGAGTCCTCACCCAGTAACGCAACACAAAGCGTAGGTGTGTCCGGTTTAAGACCCGAATCTGTGACCTCCTCGACGGTTTCACCGATCGAAAGAACCAAGGTCGCGTTGACGAAGCTAACGACGATGAAAGCGTGGTGCTCGTCGGAGCGCTGGCGCTTCACCGTCCAGACCTGCTCGAGCAGTAGGCGGTGGGCAGTGTGGTTGGGGTCAGGGATTGAGGACGAGAGGGATGCGCTTCTTAGGAGCACGCGCGTGCACGCCGTGCCATGAGCGCTCACAGCGTTCGGGTTGCCGGGAAGTTCCGAAACGGCGAGGTCGAAGACTGAAAGTCCGTGCTGCACGACGCGCAAGGTCGAATGGGCCGATCGACCGCAGAGGGCGATGAGCGACGGGGGCGCACCCGCTGCGCCGCCTGTACACAAGTAAAGGGGTCGTGAGCGCGGTTTTCTTTCGTGAGCCCAACGGGAGGCGTGGTCTCACCCGCCACTCCGCCAGCCAGGTCGAGGAGTTTGGCGTCGAGCAAAGGATTGAGAGTGTCGATGTCGTCGACGTGCAGAAGGTTGCGAAGCGGGCGAGGTTCCAACTCAACGACAGCCTCGTCTCCAGACTGAAGTGATGCGCAAACGATACAGGGATATTGTCGGGTGAGCTCAAGAGAGTGCCGGCTGGGTGCGCTAGGCAATTTGCGCGTTGAGAGCCAGCTGGGGAAGCTAGGTGCTGTCTGCACCTCGAAGGTGATGGAGGAGCAAACGGGGGAATCGTCATCTTCTCCCACGCCTTGGAACTGGTAGAAGCCATGGTTGCCGGCCTCGGAAGCACAGAAAAGGAATCCCGACCTCAGAATGCACAAGGAGACGCACGTGGGAACTGAATCCAGATACCGAACCTTCAACTCAGTAACCTGGACGTTGGTGGGAAGGGAGAAGCGAGTGGGAGGTGAGCGTGCGCTGCGATACTTTTGGCGGTGCGAGGCGTGGGCAGAAGCGCTGTTCCTCGAGCAGACCAGCCTACCGCACCATGCGGCCACGAATTCAAGGGCAGCCTTAGCATGATGCAGGGGTTGTCGCGGAGCGCGCATCGACAATGCATACTAGAGACGTAGCACAGACGGCCGTCACCTCTTCCAGCACGGATGAGATGCATGGGCTTCATCTGGGAGAAGGGGCCGCGCTGTCTGTGTCGCCTCGCATACCTGGTCCTCTTCGTGTGTGACGGTCACTTTGTAAAGGTCTCCCGCTTCGGACTGCACAAGGATGAAGAAGAGATCCTTTTGCCGATGCACGGCCGATGCGACAATGAGAAGGCCATGCTCGGGGGGCAGGTCGCGGCGTCGTGGGAGAGGGCACCTGCCGACGGCGCAGCGGGGCCAGAGGGGCGCTACGGTTGTCGTCATTGCCGAACGACATGCAGTCACGGTCACAATGCCACAGAGGCGGTGGGCTGCAGCAGCGGCCATAGCATCTGTGGAGAAAAAGGGAGTGGGGAGGCTGCGATCGAGATGTGCTGGCGCACCGCTTATCTGGATGCCCTTGATTCTTGTAAACCAGAAAGTTCTCGGCGGCGACGAGAACACCGCCTGGTCCATCCGCGCCTCCCGGCACCGCGATGAGCATGTTTGCGGTGGGGTCCACAGGGTCAGACCACTTGCGGACGACATGATTCAACCCAAGGTCAAGCTCGTAGAAAGTGAGCACCTGAGAGGACAGTGGCAGGAGGGATGTTTCGTCCTCGACCGGGCGGCGGTGCCTTTCCACTGCAAACGCGCCGGATGGCCTTGGCGTGCTCGACTGATGTTGGCGGTAGTTGCACACTGATAGACGCAAAGCCTCGTAGGTGGCATGGATCGATCTGATGATCTGTTTGGATGAATGGGTGCAGGATTGGCGGCGCGCCTTTTCGTAAAGAACCTCCTGTGTTTCCGGATCGTTTTCGACCTCCTCCACATCCACCTCAAGCGCGGCGAAGATTGGGTTTTCGAAGCCGACATCGACACCCACCATAGCAAAAGTGAGGGTGCTGGACTTGTGAGCCTGAGAAGAGCGGAGTTTAGGCGTGGTGGGCATAAATGCACGGGAAATGCTGAGAGTCAGCAGAGCGATCGAGGGTTGGTGGAATGAAGCGCTCGCTTTTGCCAGTAGGTCAAAGGCGGCGCTGTAGCACCTCTAAAGGCGAAGAGATCGTCAGTCTTGCCGCCGAGTCTCGGTTGAGGATGTACACGAGCTTCTGCTTCTCGACTGCGCCGATCATCACCTGGCGCATGAGCAAGGGAGGTAACCGAGCTCGATGGCAAAACAAGCAGACGCCTAGCGAGTGAGCGGCGGGAACAGCGACGGCCAGCGTTCAAGCGCAGCCACGCTTGCTGACTGCACGCAGCCGTGAGAAGCTCCGGGATATTTTTGAGAACCCACCGCCACATCATGGACCATGGCGCCAACATGCACTTCGCACTCGCGCTCACACGCCATAACATCACTCCCCGTCGCTGAGCAAGCCACGATCGCTCGTGCTGGCGAGAGCAGATGCCCATGGAGAATGCGCATCCGCTATTTTGGAGGCTGCTCACCGCTCGGCCACGTGGGTCAGTGGCGACGTATTGGCCAGGAACGATCCGCCGGACCCCTGACTTGCCGAACGTCTCGCAGTGCACGCGCTCCCAACCGCCCTTCTCAGCGCTGAACTCGAGGATCACAATCCTGAAATGGAGCCGAGCGGTGCCGCTGGAGTCAAGGGGGGCGGGCCCTGAATGCGTGGCTCTGAAGCCCAAACCAACAACTCGTGGGGAGCAGATGCTGACGAGTCTGGGCAGTTGTGATTCGTTGCCCGCGCGGAGGGGCGACAGCGCGCGGCCGCCACGCCCCGTAGTGCCGTGCCATCCCGGGCGACCTCGCGTGCACACAGCAGTAGCAGCGCGCGCCCGGCCACCATGCGGCTGAACATCGGGTGGCCGCACACCGTCCCGAGTCGGAGCCGACGACGAGGTAGTCACGGTTGCCTCCGGTAAGCCGAAAGGTGGCAATGGATCGGATGTTACCGAACACTTCTGATGCGGCAACCGTGAGCACCTTGCCGTTCGCGTTGGGCCGAAGCAGCTCGATCAGCTTGCCTCGCGCCACTGCGAGTTCTTGCTGGCGTGCGGCCGAAAAGTTGCCAAAGACTGCGGCGGTAATGGCAGAGGAGCGCTGGAGTGTGAGGGCGTAGAGATGGATGGGCCCCATCGCGACGGACATCGCGCGGCCTCTCTCTCTCCCTCCCTCCCTCTCTCCCTGTCCCTCCCGCCGCCCCTTTGGGTCGCCGCCGCCGCCGACGATGCGCGAGGCGCGCGCGCTGAGTGAGGAGAGGGGGGGGGGAGCGGGGAGAGGGGAAGCAGCTTGACCGAAGGAAAGAGCCCCGGGGCTACAACCGCGCGAGAGGGGGCTCTCCCCCCCCCCTTTTTTTTTTTAAACATCTGCCCTTCCCCTTGAAGGCCCCCCTCCTCGAACCACGAATCTTCCCATACTCTATATTCTCTTCCGCCCAACATCCCGGTCGCAGCGGTCATAAAGTAAAGAACCCCCCCGCGCCGCCGCCGCCGCCGGCTTGGGTGTTCTGCCCGCCTCGACTTTGGCTCCATGGGACTCGTCGCACAATCCTTTATTCCATGGTTGCCTTGAGTTCTTGGGCTGGTGCTCTTCCGTCGTGGGGAGGAGAGGTGAGGCGCGGGAGAAAGGAGAGCGGGAGAAGAGCGGGAGGGGGGGAGGAGGGAGGTTTATAAAAATAGGGGCGCGCCGGGGCAGGAGGCGCGCGCGGGGGGGAGCCTCCCCCCCCCCCCCCCCGCTCTCTGTCCCCCCTCTCCTCCCCCCTCCGCCCGCGGCTTCTGGCGCGCCGGGCGGGGGGCCGCCGCCATGGACTCGGCCACCTCGCAGCTGGACAAGCAGATCGCCGAGCTCAAGGAGTGCAAGCCGCTCAGCGAGGCAGAGGTCGAGGCGCTCTGCCACAAGGTGAAGCCCAGTCGGGGAGGGGGACGGGGGAGGGGACGAGGGTTAGGGGGGACGGGGGGAAAAGGGGGGAAGGGGGAGGATGGTCTGACGGCAGAACAGGCAGGGAGAGGAAAGGGGGGGGGGGGGGGGGGCGAGGAAGGCGGAAGAGCGCCGGTCACTATAGATCGCCTGCGGCACTCACGGCTGACGAGGCCGGCCATCGGTGTACGCAGGCGAGGGAAGTGCTTCTCGATGAGCCCAATGTCCTCACGGTCGCTCCGCCAATCATCATTTGTGGAGACATTCACGCGCAGTTCCACGATCTGATCGAGATCTTCCGCATCGGCGGGCCGTGTCCGGACACAAACTATCTTTTCATGGGAGACTACGTGGACCGAGGCTACTATTCGGTGGAGACCGTCACGCTCTTGGTCGCTCTGAAAGGTGAGCGTGTACTGACTCCAAGCGAGGCCACCCAAGTCAGTCTGTGGGCAGTCTGTTGGGCAGTCTGTTGGGCCAAACCAGAGCCCCTGCACTCTGACATCCCAGCCCACACCACGCCTTCAGTTCGGTATCGTGATCGTATCTTCCTGTTGCGTGGAAACCACGAGTCCAGGCAGATAACACAGGTGTACGGGTTCTACGATGAATGCCTTCGCAAGTACGGCAACGCGAATGTCTGGAAGCTGTTCACAGATCTGTGAGTGCTCACACCGCTCGTAGCTGAGAAGGCATGCACAGGATTCGTCTCTGGAAGGGGACAGAGGGTCGTTCCCTCTGCCACGTTGGCGCTTCGACTTTGCTAGCTTGGTATGGCGAGTAAGGGAGACGTTCGTGCACTTCACGTAGGTTCGACTGCATCCCGCTGGGGGCCCTGGTCGACAACAAGATCTTCTGCGTCCATGGGGGGCTCTCTCCGTCGATCGATTCGCTTGATGAGGTGTGCTAATTGGGGATGAGGCTGCCCGACGTAGGTCGGGGCGTTGTTGCTACGGTGTCGGGGACTGGCGAGCACTTCGCGAGCACGTAAGTCCAAAGTCACATATCACCAAGCCATGCCCGATCTGTCGCTACCCTTTCAGGTCCAACAGCTGCCGCGTGAGGAGATCCCTCACGAAGGGCCAATGTGCGATCTGCTCTGGTCAGATCCTGACGACCGATGCGGATGGGGGATATCGCCGCGTGGCGCGGGGCACACCTTTGGCATGGACATTAGCGAACAATTCAACCAGAATAATGGCTTGATGCTAGTCGCTCGTGCCCATCAGCTGACTATGGAGGCGAGTGATGCTGTGCCATGGGAGGCGTTCTGCCTCCCGCGCGCCCATACGACCTGTGGGGTGGTGTGGATCATTCATGACCGTCTTCCCGCGCCAGAATTACTGGCACAATCCCTAAGCGTAATCTTGTTTGGCGCACACAATCCCACGATCAGGGCTACACATGGTGCCATGAAAGGAACGTGGTCACCATTTTCTCCGCTCCAAACTACTGCTATCGATGTGGAAACCAGGCTGCCATACTTGAGGTGGATGAGCACCTCAAGTACAACTTGTGAGTCATCGGCCTGCCTCGCCTGAGCCCACACTACGGGAGCTCCTCGGCGGCCTTCGCTATGCCTGCGACGTCCCCCCTCCCTAATCACTGATGCCTTTCCTCCTCTGCCACAGCATCCAATTCGACCCGGCGCCGAGGCGAGGCGAGCCGCATGTGTCACGTCGTGCGCCCGCCTATTTCTTGTGAGTACATCTTGATGCGTCCCTTAGCGCTTCCCATGGATCCAAATCAGAGACGTGTATCAGCGACACCGCAATGCTGTATTGCACATTTAAGGCCTGCCATCTGGCCGGCTCCTGGGCGAAGAAAGTGCCGCAATCAAGGATGCCATCGATGATGCCACAGATGAAATGTGGCTGATGACGCCTGCTGATGACGCGCGCGAGAGTTCCAAATGCCTCCGGCCCGCGGTTGTTTAAACTTGGCCGCGGTCATCCCTATCCTAGAGAGGGCTCCCATTCGTCACTATCCTTCGGCACCTTGTCGTCTCGAAGAACTGCATCGGCCTAGCTCTTGTCGCAAGAGAGCACACTTTTGCTTGCCCCCCCCTCTCCTGCAATGCCTCTCGTCACCTGTTGTTCAACAAAACATAGATGTGCTGCACGGGTTGAACAGCGATTTTTTGCTTGCGAGTGAACTGTACCACTTTGATTATTGTCTCGCTTCGGTGTCTCAACCACGTCGAGGACATCAAGGATGAGGATGTTGTGCATTGTCCGACAAAGCATGCAAGCACCTCGACGCATCAGCATCCCGTTGATCGCTTGTGTGTTAAGATTTGACCACCTTGTAGGCATCAGCCATCTAAAAATTAGCACTACATGTCATGCGATGCGCACATAATAATACTACTAAAACATCTGAGCTCTGAGCGTAAGTACCACTACTCCTACTCCCACTAGCCCGGTGCTCTTATGATCATGACACCCTCGGGAACGACTTCAACTACTATTATGAGTAGGTGGCTTCGCGCCCTCTCCCCATCGCCCCGGATGGGACGTCAAGCTGATATCAGGTCCTGATATCATGATATCAGCAGGTCCTCGCTAGACCGCTGATACCTGACGATATCAGGGGGGCTAAAAACAAAACTCCTGAGGATTGAAACAAAACTTGGGAGAGGATGAGAAAAAATAAAAAAAACAGGAGGGGAACGTGGCGCGTGGCGGGAAGAAAAAGAAGGACACACGCGGGAAAGTCTCCGCAATGGCCAGCGACCCCTCTGGATGAGGAGGAAGAACCCGAAGACACCCCCTTTTTCGTTCAGCTAGCTGAAGACAAAAAGGATGTTAAGAGCGAAGATGTAGCACTACCTTCATGAAATTCCTTCTCTCCAAGCTAGAAGGCTTTGATGTTTGATGCCACCCCGGATGGGATGGACAAGGGCCGTAAAGGCCCTTGGATCTTCTACGTCGAGCTGACGACGCACACGATCAATTCAAGGCCGCCTACGGCGACAAACTACAAGCAATTCTCTCGGGAGTCCCACACGAATTCGCGGTCAACTACGGCGCGCTAGCCGACTCAGCCCCACGCAAGTCGAGCGCAATCCGGTCCTCCCTCAAGGAGGTCGCCACGTACATTGTCTTCCGCATCTTTGACGCAGTGACCCCACGGCCCACGGCTGCCGCTTCTGTGGGGCGGCCCCCGAGTCGTCTGTACACTGCTAGCGCGTTGTAACGCGACGGACCCGATCTTCGCATACATTGAGCAACTTTTTAACGCACGAAACCCCTTGCAACACGAGACGGCGCAGCGCCTCTTCTGCTACCAGGTCGACAGACCGCACCTCTCCTCGGGATATCTAGGTATCTTGGCATGGAGATGCTGCTATGTACTAACGGACTTCTACAACGTCACTACGGCAACGCCGAGGCGAGATCGACGAAAGCCATTCTAAGAGCCATATTCTCGAGATACCACTGGCTAGTCAAGGCGAAGGTAGGTTTCTTCCAACGCCTTAAGCCTCAGAGAGAAATTAATTAACTTCTTAATAGTCTCACCGCACACGCGGCCGTGGACCCTCTACTTTCTACTCACGCAGCAAACCTTTCTACACCCCCTCTCTCCCGGCCCTTTCCCCCCCGCCATCAGGCGACTCCCCCCGTGCACTACTAGGGGGATAGGGGAAATGGGCTTAGATATGGTCGGTGGCCCGCGCCCCCCCCCGGTGATCCGTTCCCCCCTTCCTCCTATGCCTACCGGGCTGGCGGCGTCCTCAGTCCCGACTTCTCCTGTAAACAGGTGCGGGACTTACATATTTTCCGGTGAGCGGAGCCCTCGCTCCGCCCACCCCCTTCTCCGCGCTCTCTCTCCCCTCTCCTGCAGGCACGCGCGATGGCGCGCCTGCGACAGGCCTGCAGCTGCCTCTGGCGACCCCTGGAGGCTCCTGGAGGCCAGCTCAGGGGCAGAGGAGGCTGGGGCTGGGCCCTGGTCTCCCCTGCCTCTCCCTCGCTGGCGCTCCTGGGCCTCAGGGGCCCCCACTCTGCACCTGTCTGCCTGTCGAACAGGGGGGAGGGGGGTTGGAGCGATGGGCTGGCCACGAGGGGCCAGGACGCGCGAATCAGGCGAACCTGTCAGGGAGAGAGTGGGTCAGCAGGGCAGTGGCCTCCTGGCAAGCCATCAGGCATGCCAGGAGAGTGGGTGGTTCCTCCCCCATGGCAGGGGAGGAGTGGAGAGAGGGGGGGGCTCGTGCCCCCCCATGGGCGAACCAAGTATAAACTTAGTTGAACCTCAGAGAGAAAGACTTGGACTGCACGCCCCGAGCACCAAACACTTGCGCAGAATGATCACCCCTCTTACTGTATTCAGTGGATAAAGACTTTAACTTGGAGATCTCGGACGCTTTGGCGCAAGTAGCGACCGAACTAGGCATCAGAAATATAACATGAACCCCCTGAACTAGGAAAAAGGTTTCTACTGAGGACCGGCCCCCAAGGGGGCGGGAAGAACACCCACACAAGGACAAGGACAAGGACAAGGACACCACTCACTGCGCTTACCCCCTCTATCTCACGCCCTTGATCGAAGCAACGCGCGCGGCCTCCCCTCCCTCCATTTGCCAGGAAAGGACGAAATGGGGGGAGGGGAAAGGGGAAGTGGTAAGAAAGGGAGGGTAGTTAGGAGTAGCACTAGCGCAACCTGCCTCACGCCGTGCATGTAGCGGCACTAGTTTTTAAGATTTTTATTGATAGTGATAGTTGCTGAGCCGCTAGAGCTAGAATGTGTCATCGGGGGGGCGGGTCCGAGGCTGCGATCCGATCGTTTCGGACAGCGGAGTCTGGCGGGGGCCGGAAACACCGCCATCGCTAGCTTCCTCTGGCCCCTCCGCCTCCGGTCAAAAAGCCCCCCACCCCCCTCCTTCATTTTTAGCAAGACGAGAGTGTTCACCCGCCCTGAAAGAGGGCGTCTACGGTCATCATGGATGGTGAGGCTGATGATGGATTGAGGTGTTGAAGGTGTGTGGTCAGGCTTTGAAGTCAGGAGTGTGTCGTGTTTTGGAGGTAGCCGTACGAGTAGCCGCTCCTCTACAGTTGGTGCTGCAACCACACCCATAGGCAGCGGTGTCCAGGTGTAGTTGAGGCAAAGTGCAGGCTGCGCTTGCTCGGTGAATACATGCGCCACGATGGCTAGCTTTCTCATTTGCCTTTACGATTGCCAAACTCGAGAGTCTTGGCAGTGAGGCCAAAGCGCGAGGGCAAAACACACTCCGATGCGTCTACGCCATCAATAGCACCCGTCTCCGTCAAGTACTCCTTCCCAATGAGCTTTTGGTTCCAACGGATCATGGCATCGATCGTGGGCGTGGGCACGCCGATCATGTTGGCAATATCCTTAAAAGTGCACAAGCCGAATGGGAGGTCGGTCTCGAAGAACTTGTGCTTAAGCGTAGGCACGACTCCGCCATCCACCTGTAGGCAACAGACGTTTGTTGTAGCTATATCACCGTGGTTGGGATTGTTGTAGCTACCGAACGGTAGTTTGGACTGCTAGCGGAATTCCGCCGCAACGGGTGGTCGCAAAGGCTCACTGGACCACACACGCTTGGCAGACCACGCACCGATGTGTAGGGGATTTTATGCTTGGCAAAGGCCTTGTTGGACATGATAGACGTCACCGCATCGTAGGCACATGTAATCTGTAGAAGCAGGCAAGGAATATCATGAAAGCGTTTGATAGGCTCATGCACGACAGCTTGCAAACAAGGCGTAGCTATGCTAAGGCCAAGACAACACTGATTTGCCACTTGGAAATAGTGCATACAAAGAGATTATGGCCCGAGAGACCGCTCGACATGCTTCACCTGTTCTTCATAGTTCTCCATGACGCAATGGTGCATAGAGAAGTCGCTCTTGAGGTGTTGATTGTTCGGAAGCACCGCTCGCAGTCCCGCGACAATGGCACACAATTCCTGCGTGTGGGAGTGCGCAAGAAACAATTGAGATCAAAGAGGAAAAAGCGGCTGAGTACTCACGAGTAAGATGCTCAGCAGGCGCGCCACACTCATGGGTAGAGGCTGTGCTCGGAAAGTGCATGATTGAGCCCCTCTCCGTTGTTCCACTATCCCAGAGTCGTGGCCCTTCAGTCCCCTCAGGAAGCCTATGCGAATTGGCACAGGGCGCCATCATTGGCTGCCGTTCGGGAGCCGCCGCCGGCAGCGCACCTGATCCATGCTCACTAGAGTATGCGCCGAGTCTGTACGCAGATCCTTGTAGATGGCCATCGGAACCTGCAAGCGATACCATAGACTGTCAGCCGTCGATGGCCATAATGCAGTGAGATAGATCCTCTCTCCATGGTTCCTGCAAGGCGAACACTTCGCCGCTGTGCTGTGCGATGTATGAATAAAGGTTCATAGCGAGCTGGATGTACGATGCGCACTGGTGACGGCGAGAGATGCATTTAGGCGCTTAGGCAGCTTCACCTTTTCCGGGTCATATGCACTCTTCCCATCCCAATCCTTGAAGAGACCATACAAGATAGGTGGGTGCAGGGATGGGTTGTTTGGCCACAGGGTGGATGCCAGGAAGTCAGTGTCCGTGAGAAAAGGCATCTTGAGGATCTTGGCCAAGATGGGCTTCACCTGACAAGGCATCGGCACACAGGGGCATCGCCGCTGGGCTGGGTAGAGGCACTAGAGACACCCTACTTGCACTAGCAACCGAGATTCAAGAGGAATCCATTACGCCGCGGCTGGCGCAGCTTGCGGCGTGCGGGCATAGCCCAGGACAAACAAAACACGTGCAGCCCCGTTGCTGACTCGGGACCCGCACAGCCCGTATTGGACTATTCTCGGAGGGCATACCCATCGTGCTTCGATGCTAGGCAGGTCGGGCCCCACCCGCACCCCGCCCAGCGTGCACTCACCCCATCCGCGTCCTTTCCGTCCTCGGTCGCAATGCGGAGCAGGCGCTTGGCGCCGATGACGAGGCCAGTTTTGCCGTACTCAACCGTGCCACAGCACCACGGGATGAGCTGCGTGCCGAAGAGCGAGTACGCACCAGGCCCGAGTGCCTCTGCGGCGACCCAATTGAAGCCTCCATACGCGCAGATCGAGCCGATAAAGACCTTCTTGCTCATGTCGAGATGTGGTTTGATGCGTGCTAGTACGGTCGGGTTGTGGTGGATAGGCAACCCCGCGAGGAAGATCATGTCCGCCTGAGGGATGCAGAGGGCTGGCTCATCTGTGACGAGGTCGACCTCCACCCTCAGCTCTGAGGAGGGGAAGTAGCCCAGGTCCTCATTGATGAAGCCGACGTTGGAGCGGTCCCACTCGGAGGGACGGCGAGTTAGGATCGCCACCTCGTGCCCTGCGTCCTTGGCGAGAGCCGCGAAGATGGGCGTGGAGTTGCCGCCGCCCACCACGGTGACGTACATGCTGCCGACGGCCAGGGGAGAGAGAGAAGAGGGAGGGAGGGAGAGAGAGAGAGAGAGAGAGAGAGAGAGAGAGAGAGAGAGAGAGAGAAGAGCGTAGAGGAGTGAAGAGAGCGAAAGGAAGAGAGGAAGGTTGGGAGTAGAGAGAGAGGAGAGCAAATGAAGGGGACTCAGGAAGGAGGACAGGAGAGGAGAGAGAAGTGAAGAGGATACCATGGAAGCCGGGGAAGTAGAATAGAGACGGAGCGGGAAGAGATGCTCGCCCACTCTGTCAGACTGATAATAGGAAAGGAAGGAGGGGACAGAAAGACAGAAGATAGGAGAGAGAGTACAAGTAGGAAGACGAAAGAAAGGCCGAGGAGAAGAGAGCGGAAAAAGTGTGAGAGCGCTGTATGACGGGCGGGACGCGAGGAGCCCGGGCAAAGGTTTCATTCTCGATATCGCGGAAAGACAAATGTAAATTCAACTTGAGAAATCTCATCGGCAGAGAGCGCCGGAGAGTGAGAAGATGATAGAGAGATAGAGAGAGAAAGGGAGGAAGAAAGGGAGAGAGAGAAAGGGAGAGAGAGAGAAAGGGAGAGAGGGGGAGGGAGAGAGAGAGAGAGGGAGAGAGAGGGAGAGAGAGAGAGGGAGCGAGGGAGCCGGACACCACCCGAGAACATCGCTCGATTCCTCCTCCCTCCTCTCCTTGTTTTCTCTCTGCCTTTTTCTCTCTCTCCACGAGAAGAAGTAGCCCTGCAACAGCTCCTTGCCAAGCGGCGGGGCGTCGTGGCGGCGGGGGTGGGGGGGGCTACTCTCTCTCTCTCTCTCTCTCTCTCTCTCTCTCTCTCTCTCTCCGCGAGCAGCTCGAGCGGGAGGACGCAGAGACACGGGCAACTATGAGATGTACAGATGTACAGTGTAAAACAATAGGAGGCAACTATGAGATGTACAGATGTGCAGTGTAAAACAATATGAGGCAACTATGAGATGTACAGATGTACAGTGTAAAACAATATGAGGCAACTATGAGATGTACAGATGTACAGTGTAAAACAATAGGAGGCAACTATGAGATGTACAGATGTACAGTGTAAAACAATATGAGTCCGCCGAAGCCTCTCAAGGGGCACTTTTATTCTAGTGGACGACGCGAAAAGGGGGGGGGGGCGGAGGGGAGGGGGGAGGCCGGCGGCGGCGGCGTGCGGGGGGGGCCTTCGAGAGGCAGGAGAGGCCGGGGGAGGGAGCCTGGGCCCACGGGAAGAGGGAGAGCAGGATTGCGGGGCAGAGGGCGCGAGTAAGCCGGAGCGCGGGCAATGTCGGACGACGAGGTGGAGCAGCCACCGGCGCGCCGGGCACCCTCGGGCCGCGCCTCCAAGGGCAACCGGATGGCGCGTCTGCTAGCGCAGGAGGAGGACGAGGCGGAGGAGGGCGACCGCGATTTCTACGAACAGGAGTTCTGGGCCGACGCCGAGGGAGACGAGGAGTTCGCGATGGACGCCGATGACGAGCAGGGCAACGACTCGTTCGACTCGGACTTTGGTGACTCGTCTGACTCGGACGATGAAGACGAAGATGAGATGTCGCAGAAGGCTGAGAAGGCGGCACGCGCAACCAAGAGTCAGAAGAAGTCGGTATACCGCGACCCTAAGACCAAGGAGGCGGCGGGCACCGCGAGCGATGCCCCGAAAAAGCCAAAGAAGCGCCGCAGATCCGAGCTGAGCGAGCTTACGGGCTTGCAGCCCCTCCAGCGAGGCTCTCTCCGCGCATCCACCAAGGTGAGTCTTCGAGCTCATCGCCAGACGGCTCCTCGTCGCGTATCTCGCCGTGCAATGATGCTGAACAAAACCAAATCGAAAGCTGATATCTGAGCTCAAAATTGCGGAGTAGTTTGTGACTGAGCGCGCATCGCATGAGTGGGCTTGACCTTGCTATCCCACCCGACTGTCATGGCAAGACTCCACATCGCCCCTCCCTCGCAGGATGCAACGGCTGCCGCCCAAGCAAAGCGAAGACAAGCTATTGAGCTTGCGGAGCAGAGAGCGAGCCAGATCGCAGCCAAGGGGGGAAAGAACAAGGGCGTTGAGATGCGCAGACTCACACAAGAGGAAATTTTGGCTGAGGCGGCGCAGACCGAAATCATCAATCGTGAGTGGCCACCTGCTTCGCCAAGGCGTGTGACGATGCGAGTCTTTGGTTGCAGGCCTCATGCCCGGAAATGGATCACTAGTAGCCTCCTTCCAGTAAGAGGAGAGTGTGGGCACTTGACAATATGTCGCATCAGCTGTAACCATATTTTATCACCTCATCGGTGCGATCTGCTTGGTGCCATTTGCTTGCATACCCCTGTGCGGATTTACACGCCGCATATATTTCAATCGACGTGCGAATGCACACCGCCCACGAGAATGGCCCCACACCGTCAGGTGCTTCGTTGGAGAAGATGCTGCGCGTGGAGGAGGAGAAGCGCCAGGTGATTGTGAGAGTGCGAGATCATACGGGGCCCCGAGTAAGGACCAAATCAGTGCGCGAAGGAGACTCTGTGCGGGTAAGTTGTGCGAGTGGTCGCCACAACTTTTTTGGAGCTAGAACAAACTACCAAATCTATTGCTTCAAATTCGAGCCCGCACTCGCTGTTCATCACCCCTCCACGGCCCTTCTCCCCCCCTCCTCCTGCGAATGCGTTTGCGTCCTCTTCTTCACTGTGCCATTGCAATCGTTAACTTGAGTTGTGCCCAATACCACCTCCTTCGGGTGTGCTGTGTGCAGACATACGTGACATTCACCGATCTTCCACTTCCTCCGTCGATGGACGACGTGGCGCCCCCCTACCCGCCACATGTGAAGTGCGCTGTAACCGGACTAACCGCCAAGTACTTTGACCCTACCACCCGTTCTCCGTATGCAACACTAGAGGCGTTCCGAACACTCAGAGGAGAGAGACGAGTGCGTCCAATAGCGCCGTGAGTGCGCACAGCCGCCGGATTCGCACCGAAATCGCACCCTGGTCGCGTCGCGATCCCTTCTCGGACGACGAGCGAGCCAATCGAAGACTTAGTTTGTGAGCTGTTTCGCAATCCTCGAGATGGCTATGCATTGACAGCGAGTGCTCGGTATGGCTCTTGGTCTTGCATTTTTGTTCTCTAACCGAGAGGCGACTTTGGCCACATCTGATGGTAGGAGCGCGTGCTTGGTCCCTAGTGTGTGTTGGAGGGACTCTTTCGTTGCTATTGCAAACCTTATAATATTCTTACCGCACACGTGGCCATGGACCCACTACCACTACTTCTACGCACCAATCTTTCTACACCCCCACTCGCCCCGGCCCTTTCCCCCCCCCGCCTTCAGACGACTCCCCCTGTCCCCTGTGCACTACTAGGGGGATAGGGGTGAAGGGCTTAGGTATATGATCCGGTGGCCCACACTCCCCCCCCGGTGATCCGTTCCCCCCGTCCTCCTACGCCTACCGGGCAGGCGGCGGGCTCGGTCCTGACGTCCTGACGTATCTTGTCAACAGGCACGGGACTTACCTATTTTTCGGTGGGTGGTGGGTGGGCGGAAACTACATCATACAACAACTGAATATGAGTGCCGCTGCTGCCACTAGCCGTGCACCAACACGCCAAGTCACGACACACATGACCGCATTAGCATTAGAACCCAAGGCACAGAACTAAGCACTGTCGCATTCATATCTCATATCCTATAGATGATGCGATTTCGCGATTTCCCCAGGTTCTTATCGCTCCAGGTCCTTTGCCGTGCGGCCACACGGTGAAGCTCAGGCACTTCTAGGTTGGTAGGGTTCGTCACTAGCGACCTAGAATTCGGGTTCTCGTTTCGTTCCTTCTAGCCTATTTGCTATTTGTGTCGCATTCGCGATGTCTCAGAGGCAAAAAGAAATAACAGTAAAAGAAAAACAGTAAACAGTAAAAAGAACAGAGGAAGAAAGAAGAAGAAAAGTGAAAAAGAAGAGAAAAAAACCCAGAGTATATAGGGCGGTTCTCAGCCCTTCCCATCGGCCCTATGGCTACGTAAACTCTCGCGTGGCATAGTGGTTCAACCCACCGCCTCCACCAACCTTTTGCTCTGGGTCGCGAGTTCGAGTCCGGACGGAGCGCTCTGCAGTTCGAGCCCCGCTCCTTCTCCTCTCCGCTCTTCTTCTACAGTTAAATTCCGCACTCTTCTTCTACCATTAAAATTCCACGCTCTTCTTCTACGGTAAAAATCCTGCCTCTTCCTACTGTTAAAATATCCTGCCTTCCTACCGTTAAAATTCTGCACTCCGTCTACCGTTAAAATCCTGCCTCCGTCGCCTTGCCAAGACATTTCCTCTGCCTTCCTGCCGGCTTCCTTGCCAGTTCCTTCCGCCCCGGTTTCCCGCTTGTCTGCAAATCGGTTTCACCGCATTACGACCAAGCTTAGTGGGGAAACTCCTCGTCCAGTTCCGTTACCCGAAAATCTCGTTCATCTCGCCGGGCCCCAGGGCCATCTCGTTCATCTCGTCGGGCCCCAGGGCCATCTCGTTCATCTCGTCGGGCCATCAAGGCCATCTCGTTACATCTCGTTCACCTCGTTACAATCCAAGCTGAGGCGTTGATTTCCACAATTTAGAGACATAAGGATTCCGCTTGCAGAAGGCTCGCGAGGACGCTCGTGATTAAGTCGGGGGGTGTCGCATTCGCGATGTCTCAGAGGCAAAAAGAAATAACAGTAAAAGAAAAACAGTAAACAGTAAAAAGAACAGAGGAAGAAAGAAGAAGAAAAGTGAAAAAGAAGAGAAAAAAACCCAGAGTATATAGGGCGGTTCTCAGCCCTTCCCATCGGCCCTATGGCTACGTAAACTCTCGCGTGGCATAGTGGTTCAACCCACCGCCTCCACCAACCTTTTGCTCTGGGTCGCGAGTTCGAGTCCGGACGGAGCGCTCTGCAGTTCGAGCCCCGCTCCTTCTCCTCTCCGCTCTTCTTCTACAGTTAAATTCCGCACTCTTCTTCTACCATTAAAATTCCACGCTCTTCTTCTACGGTAAAAATCCTGCCTCTTCCTACTGTTAAAATATCCTGCCTTCCTACCGTTAAAATTCTGCACTCCGTCTACCGTTAAAATCCTGCCTCCGTCGCCTTGCCAAGACATTTCCTCTGCCTTCCTGCCGGCTTCCTTGCCAGTTCCTTCCGCCCCGGTTTCCCGCTTGTCTGCAAATCGGTTTCACCGCATTACGACCAAGCTTAGTGGGGAAACTCCTCGTCCAGTTCCGTTACCCGAAAATCTCGTTCATCTCGCCGGGCCCCAGGGCCATCTCGTTCATCTCGTCGGGCCCCAGGGCCATCTCGTTCATCTCGTCGGGCCATCAAGGCCATCTCGTTACATCTCGTTCACCTCGTTACAATCCAAGCTGAGGCGTTGATTTCCACAATTTGCCTCAACCTACTTTTATAAGTGGGGGTCAATGGGGGCCTCGCGCCCCCCTCTCTCCATCGCGGACACCCCCCGGGGTGGGCCCGTACATTCAACCCCAGCCCCTGCCCTCTGGCAGGGGCAGGGCACTCATCAATTCAGCCCAGACCCCTAGTGGGCGCGGGTCGCGAGCCGCACTCCCAGGCCCGCATGGGCCTGCTCTCGTACTGACTCCTCCCCCCATCCCTGGTCGCCAGGCAGACAGGGGCCTCAGGGCTGCACCCAAGGCCAGCGAGGCGAGCGAGGGAGAGGCAGGGGGGGCCAGGGGCTGAGCCCCAGCCTCCACTGCCCCCTGAGCTGCCCCTGCTGGTCCTCTGGGCGCCCCTGAAGGACCTCTGAGAGCAGGCCTCCCGGCGGCGAGCAAGCACGTGGACTTGACGAGTGAAGCGATGCGCAAGCTGCACTTCGATCAGTACACCTTCCGCGGACGCTCCGTGGAGACGGCGGTCACGTGGGGGATCCGAGTGCGCGCGTACCACATCTACTCCTGCGCGGAGGGCCGGATGCCCGTCATGCTCTACCGCACGTGGGACGATGAGGCGACGCGCTACGACCTCTCGAATGCCCAACACTTTGTCATCTCAGCGGCGCGTGCGCTGCGCCGTCCGCACAAGGCTGCCCCAAACGTCGCCTCGGTGTTGTTCGCCTTCCGTGGCGGACGGGAGGTGTACGAAGAGGACAGACTTGCCAGGAATGGCCGCGCTTGCGCCACGGTAGAGCGTGAGCGCGCGTGACGGAGGGGGGGAGAGGGGGGGAGAATCGCACCATTTCCTGGCTAAGATTTTCGTGGCGGCAGGTGGCCCCCCCTGAAGGTTTTTTATTGGGCCTTGCGCCACGGTCAAAAAATACAGCCCAACCCTTACAAATAGTTAAAAAGCCCCTGTTTGACCGCCCTACTCGAGACCACACTCCATCGGACCAGATATACGATCTGGTGAGGAGGGGAGGGGTTCCAGCCGCAGCGGCTCAGCGAGCGCGCGCGAGCACGGAGGATTGGCCGCTGAAGGGGGCAGACCCAAGTGGGAGTGACCCAGTGGGGTCATGGGAGGGGCCATAGACCCCTCCACATGGGCCCCCCACACCTTGCTCCATCGTTGCAGCCATGCGGCTGAGCGAGGAGGGGTGGGTTTCGGCTGCAGTGGCTCAACGAGCTCACGCAGACACGACGAGCGGGCGCGATCCACTGAGATGGGTCCAGAGGGGCCCATCCCATCCCGTGCAGGAGCTCCATATCGCCCTGGTACCATCGCGGTAACCAGGGCCAGGGCGGCCATGAGGAGGGAGAGCGACGCCATCGTCCGCGCTCTCTCCAGAACAGAATCGGATAAAATTCCTCTTACAACTCTCTCACACCACTACCAAACGCACATTCACGGTAACACGTAGATAATTAACGTAAACAGGACACGCGTAGAGAGGGGGTGAGCAGGAGAGCAGGAGAGGAAAGAGAAAAGAAGAGTGGGGGCCCGTCGCCTCTCCTCACGTGAAAAGGACCCCCCTCGGACTTAAGAAGTAAAAAGAGGTCAAAAGGGAGGAAAGAGACCAGGGACCATCGGTGACAAAGGCTTGTTGTTTCTCGTTGGGTTCCGGTTCTCTCTTGGGACTTGCTGACTTTCGCTGCCGACTGACCCCTGGGAAAGGAGTTGGACGTTGGACAGCCCGGGGGGGACGCCACGAGGCGAAAGAACAAATGTTCTAGTTCCCCTGGCTACGCGAGCTTAACGCAGAGGACTCAACTGCCTGCTCTAACTTGCTCGCAGCGGCTACCGATCCCGTAGCAACTTCGAATGAACTTCTGCTTCCCACATGCATGCACTAGCCCATGCTCTCCAAAACACGCAATAGCACGTTGGAGTTGCAGCAGCATCACGAGGTCCGCACACTCTACTGTCTGGGAGCTATAAAGTAGCAACAAGGGTACACACAGCATGCGCACGCCGGTTATGGCGGATATCGGCCACATCCACTAAGCCTCTTCCATGTATTGCTGCAAAGCAGCACCAAGGCACGGGAGGGCCTGCACAACTGGTTGTTCTAGTCTTCATCGCGCGGGGGTGATGGTGAGTCATGCACACAGGGCCCTGTTCCAATCAGTTTTCGAACCCGGAGACAGATAGCGGAAACGAATGCAAAGTGCACATCACTCCCCGAGCGAATTCATCTCATCGTTGTCCTCTGCACCCTCCACTGGGCCCGCTCCACCTCCCACACCGTGGAAGAGCTTCTTACGCCACTCAGTGATGTCGAAGTAGATATACTGACCCTTTTGCCCATCGTCAGTGCCCTGTCGTGCGGCGCGAGTGAACCAAAGAGTAAGGTCTTTGTGGTATCTCCAGTCACGATTGTACAGCTCCGTCGCTGCGTACGCCTGGAGGGTGTCACGCGGCATGTTGTAGAAGATGTAGAAAAGGGTTTCGAGTTGGAACTTGGAAAAGTGCCCCGTCTTCAGAGCGGGCGGCTGCATGTAGTAGCACTGCGGCAATGTGAAATCAGGTTCACGCTGAACAGGGGCATCAACCCAGGGCGACGCAAACGTTGAATACAAGCAATCGGAAGAATTCAAATTAAGACCCAAAGACGTCAAGTCCGTACCCAATGCTAGCGTGTTCGGGTCGGGCTCAGGAATGCGAAGGGCTGATAAGATGCCCATGAGACCGTAATTGTCCGAGCGAGAGCCGGCCTGATTTCTAATGCTGGAATTCAAGTCCTCTGCAGAGCGCGACAAGCCACCTCCGCCAGCCGGATTCGGTGTGAGCCCACTGGATTCGATGTTGCTGTGACGGAAAAGCCCGTCACTGCCAGACTCCTGCTGCGTTGAGGAGGCATTGCTGCTAGCGGTCGCAGCGCCTGGAAGAGCAGGGAAGTCCTCACTCTGCATCGCGAATTCGCTTGGGGGTGGATGCGGCTGGGCGCGGAACTGCTGCAAGCCTGAGCCTGCGGCTGGTCTCTGACCCAGCGAGGGAAAGTCTGACAAGTCAAAGCCAGTGGTGCCGACAGGGGTCGGCAACTCAGGCGCGCCACCCATGTTGAGCCCCATGCCATGCCCAAGCCCGTGAGGCAGGTGCCCCAGTCCTGGGCTCATCCCCATGCCCTGTAGCTTGTTTTGCTGTAACCCCAGCCCCTGACCCTGCTTCATCATCGCGAGGAGGTCGCCAGACGGGTTGTAGTTTGAGGAGGGCGCGGAAGGCGGGCCGCAGGAGGGCAGGGCGCCACAGCAGCCGGCCTGCATATTGCCGAAATTAAATTGCTGCGGCTGCGCGCCGAAGCCCTGCGGCGTGTTCTGCCTCGCGATGCCAAGGCCTGCACCGGGCGGCGGACCCCCCTGCACTGTCTGCCGCTGCTGCTGGTGGTGCTGCTGCTGCGAGAAGAAGAGGTTCTGCGGGTTCATGGGTGCGAGACTCGGCGGCTGCGTAGTGGCCTCAGCCCGGCTTGGTCGATCTCGAAGGAGGGAGGGAAGGAGAGGAGAGGGGAGTGCGGAGGAGGGCTGGTTTCCCCCCCCTCCCCAACCCCTTGCGGCGCCGCTGGGCCCGCTCGTGCCGTGTGAGAGAAGCAGCGGGGAGGGGGGGGGCCGCGGCGAGAGGAGAGCGAGAGGGGGGGCGGGCGAGGAGGAGTAAAGTAGAGAGAGAGAGAGAGGGAAGAGAGAGGGGGGGGGGGAGGGGGGAAGGGGGGGGAGGGGGGAGAGGGGGAGGGGGAAGGGGGCGATGGAGGAGAGGGGGAAGAGCCCCAGGGGGGCGCGCGCGCCGACGACTCCCCCGTCGGCCCCCCTCCGGTATGAAGTGTTGGAACCCTCGATCACTCCAGTGCAGGCCTACTCCCTCAGTACTTTCTGCAGGTGCAAGTGCCAAAAACGGTAAAAGAGGCCTAAATTCACCATCTCGGAGAGCCCAAATTCAAAACGACGCCGGGCGCGATGCGAGCCCGTTCTTGGTGATCAGCCCAGTGCCCGGCTCGCGCCACACATGATATAGCCAGGAACCGCCGCCCACCCAGCGACGCTTGGTGGCAGTAGACGATGGGAGCCGTCGAAGACGTCCGCTCCTAAGCAGGGGGGTGGGCAGTGGGCAGCTGCTAGCCGCCGTCGTCCCAATTCTCGCACCACTTCGGCATTGGAGGGGCAGGTGCAAGCCGTCGTCGCCTCCCGTTCTTGTACGACCACAGCAGCATCCGGTCTGCGAGCTCACGAACGTAACGGTCGTCTAGCGTCTAGGTTGTGTCCTCTACCTCTACCTCTACGATCTACGATCTACGATCTACGATCTACGACCAACGAGCCTCAGCCGTCTGCCAGAGATCATAAACCTTAAA
>CM030939.1:5145085-5168061 GCA_018136815.1 Isochrysis galbana | reverse complement strand
CGGTGCCGACATATCCACCAAGGGCTTATGATGACTCTTCCGCAATCCAGACGACAGGAACTCGGGCACAGAAACATGAATAGATTGATTCCCCCAAGCGGCACCAAAAACCTTGTGCAGGAGCCGCCCGTCTCCCTTTGTGGGGCGAATCTTGAACACGGAACATTTACCGCATGATCATAGGAGATATTGAAGGCATGACAGGTGACTCGATGCGACAACCAACTTTTGCGGCTCGCGTGCATTGTTACACGAGACTAAGTGAAGGAAGGGCATTGCGTAGATCTCCGTGAAAACCGCGACGGGGCCGGCCGGCTTCAAACGCACCGGGCCGGAGTCGTGACGGCGAGCCTAACGCGGCAGCTCGATGATGCAGTACACAATCAGCTCAAGTCATACATAACTTATACGGAATGCATCCCATGGCGCCTCTGTGGCACATGATCGCTGCTGGCATAGGTCAATTGCTGCGCCCTGTTGGATGCCCGCATCAATCAGGATGGACTAATTTTGGAGGAGGCGAGCTATCCATTTTGGGCCTGGAAGTGACCAATCTATCGCCCCGTCCACGGCAGCATCCATCGGATCACTCGAAAGCGACGCCAGAGAAACATGCCTCGCTCTTCACACCGTTACCAGATGTCCGACTCATCAGAAAATGCACGACAAGTCCGCGGTGGTCGGGACAGAACACGCCAATATCTCAAGACGAGCTCGGGTTCGAGATGACCATGTGATCCAAATTTGGCATATCCCCACCGGCGAGCCGCGAAGTGCCGCTCTTACGTGCTCGCTTCTTCTCCAACCTCTCACGATTGATGTAGCATTGCTCACGGAATGCAGTGGGAGTAGCTGGCCCCGGGTTGGCCTCCTCTTGCATGAGCGCATCTACAGCGGCGTTTTTGGAGCGGCGTTTTTGGAGCGGCCATCTTGCACACGCGCGTCATTCAACGAGGCGTACTTCATGAGAAGGCGCAACCCTGCCTCGCCCTTGGTGTCATCCTCAGTGAGCTGATACGGCGCGCACTCAACGGGGCATGAGGCAATGAAAGGGTGGGCAAGCGCTTCAGCGGCGCTCGGCCGAGTCTCTGGGTCGGGGCTCACAAGCGCCTCGATGAAAGATATGAGCTCGCGATCATCACAGCCGTTGTTTGCCAGAATTTGCGCAATGGAGGTTTTGCGAGGTCTAAATCGCCAGAGGCGGCCCTCTTGCTTGCCCACGAGGCCATTCTTCAACTGCCCCGCCTCGGAGCTGGGGGGGGGGGGGGGGGTTGTCATCATTGAGCAGAAGCCAGGGCGGGTGAAGGCTCGATCGGTTCGAGCGACTAGGAATGCGGCATCTCCCCGTGCACCGTTCACGTGTCGGGAAAGAACGACGCTGTAAGCCCACATGGCATGGGAGGTGCGCGCTCACTGGTCAGTGAAATAGTGATCTGTGAGGGACCCATCTCGGAGCAGCCTCTTCGGAAATGCACCGAGCACAGCAATGTGCGAGGCCAGAAGTGCTTGCACAGAACGGTTATCAAAAAGCAGTTTTCCCGTGAACAGTTCCATCAAGATGCAGCCGAGCGACCAGAGATCAACTTTGGTGTCGTAAGCAAGACCAAGGACCACCTCGGGAGCACGATACGCGCGGCTTTGTACATAGCTGGTGGCAGCAAGGGCGAGGGCGGAGGAGGGGTTGAGGCGGGACAAGGGATGGCGCCGTGTGCACGACCCTGGTTGCGACGCCTCGAGGCGAGTGCAAAGTCATCAATCTGGGATGCTTGGGTATGACACGTACGAGCATCTTTGATCGTGATGGAGGTATGCATTTCCGTAGTCGATAACCTTGATCTTGCACGCGGTAAGGCTTGATATGAGAATGTTCTCCGGTTTTAGGTCGCAATGGATGACATCGCGCTTGTGCAAACACTCCAAGGTTAACAGGCATTGCTTTGCGACGTGGCGGAGTCGCTCCACAGTGAAGTACCTGTGATGTTTCCATAAGGTGAAGCAGGTGCAAGTGACAGGGGGTATCAAAAAGATGCAGTTCCGGTTCCACGAAGGAGACCCATGTCGCTCGAGTCGGGTCGCCAGTTCACAGGAGGTTCGCCCGAGCACAACACCAAAAGATGAGCATTTATTATAAGCTCGGCTTCACCTTGGGAGCTTGCACTCCTCGATGTACTTATAAATGTGGTACAGGTTATCGCGCAACAATTCATATACAATGAAAAGAGTCTCGCGAAAGTAGAAGACGTTGAGAAGCAATGGCAGCCTGCCGGTAGGAGGAGCCCATTTGGATGGTTGAGGATGCATGCGGAAGACTGTGCACACTTCCGGCACCCAAGGGCCAGGAGAAGGGGCACCCGAACCCGTCATGATTTACCTGGCCGCTTCCTCTGCCGACATCTGACTCGAGAGGAGTTTCAACAGCTTGACTTCCCATAGATTCTGATCGAAGATATCCTTGGTGTTCTTCGAGATCTTGACGCACACAAAGCGGTGACGCCCCATGCCACGTAGATCCTCACACTGGACCGTGTGGCAAAAGGTGCCACTCCCGAGGTACTGGATCACCACATACCGTCCAGCAATCACCTGTTGAGTGTGGTAGGAGCGCGGGGCAAGTGGGAGGGAGTAGGAGAGGCACTTCTCCAGACTGGTCGATCAGTGCTAACATGATCTTGAGTGCTCCTCAAGGGCAGGGAAACAGTAGCAAGGGCACTCAACTCACAGCCACCCACAAGCGAACCGGCATCAAGGCAGGGAAGAACTGGGGCACAGCTACCTGCTTCTCCTCGACACGGAAGTGCGTCTCGGATTCGAGGCCAGAGGTGAATCGGTCATAGTGAACCTGATAAGTTTAAGCGGTTGGCTCAGCAGGTTGTGACGAATGAGAAGGCAAGCCGAGCGATGTGTGCCCAAGCGTCCCCTCTGTCGGCCAGAAATGCCGACTCAGCGTCACACCATGCCAAACAATAAGACTCCCCTTCCAGATCTGCACGCGCGTACCCCGGGTGCTCTTGCACGCGCGCACAATGGGATTGCTTGGTTAGGCTCACACGCCCTTTGCAGCAACCCTTTGCAGCAAGCGCGGGCATCGATGGAGACACTCTCGCCATGCCAGAGGCCCGCAGTGCCTGCAAATCCTCCAAGACTTAGGATGCCGACAAGGCTGGCCTTAGCCAACGCACCTGCATTGCGAAGTCGTGGAGCTGCGATGACTCACGTTTTCGCTCATCGCGCTCGCCATGGAAGATGGGGTCCGGCTTGGTCAACAGCAACTCAGGAACCTGTTGAGCCGACAGAGCTTCTGTGTCGTACAGCTTCCCCGGACGCGAACTTGTCCCCGGCACTGGCAGAGCTTCTGCTGCCGGAGCAACGGCAGGACTGTGCACGGCGGTGGCTGACATGGGCCCGGCAACGCTGCTCGCGCCCTTTGCTTCTTGGGGCTCGAGTGCAGCTAAGCTGGCCACCTGCCGGTGGCGCAAACACGCAAAGGGGGAAGGGGAAGTGGGATAATCAGCAAGAACTAAGCACCACTGCCGTAATCAGCATGCCTCTTTTGCAGGTTCGGATCTCATTGAGCGAGGGGCGACGGGAAGCTCCGGAGATTGCGCCCGAAATTGCGCGTATGCACCGGCCCCACTTGCCCTCCCCCCCCCCTTCTCCTCACCGCCCCACAGCCCTTGCAGGATTCTGCTCGGGGGAATGGTCGGGGGTCTTCCTCACCTCATCTGCAAAGCTGGCGAGTGTGCGCGACATGCCACGCGCCTCGAGCCATTTGGTGATGATGGCGGCCGCCTGCTCGGTGTTGAGACCGAACAACTCTGTGCGGATCGCGTCGATGTCCTCGGCCATATTGGCGTGCCGCGCGGGGTGGTCGGCCCCCCGCCTCCCCCCCTCCGCCCTCTCTCTTCTGCCGCTCTCGCCCGCGCGCGCGCCCGCGCCCGCCCCCCCGCGCGCCGCCCCTCCCCCCCCCCCCCCGCTCATCTTTCTCTCTCTCTCTTCTCCCCCTCTCTTCCCTCTCCCTCTCTCTCTCTTCTCTCCCCCCTCCCCCCCTCCCTCTCCCTCCCTCCCCCCCCCCCCCACCTTCCCCCCCCCCCCCCCCCCGCGCACCCCCCCGCCCCCGCCCGCTCTCCGCGCTCCCCCCCCCCCCCCCCTTTTCCCCTTTCCCTCCCGAGTTCCTCATCCCCAACCCCCCCGCTCCCCCTCCACCCCCCCACCCCCGCGCACGCCCCCGCCCCCCTCCTCCCCCCCGCGCGCCCATCTCCTCGTCCTTCTTCTTTCTCACGTCCTCCCGCCCCCGCCGCCTCCCCCCCCGCGCCCCCCCGCGCCCCCCCCGCGCCTCCCCCCCACCCGCCCGCTCGCTCCCGTCTCGAAACGACGCGTCAGGGACGCTGGGGCGCTGGGACGCTGGGACAGGAGCCGAGGGATGTTCTATTGTAGACTTGAGATCGGCATCCTACGCTCACACACGGCGGCACACGGGCACACGGGAGTAGGAGAACATCGCGGCGCTCCATAATTCGGAATTCGGGGTGTCCGAAGAGGCAAGCGCGAGCGGAGAAGAAACAAAGGAACGGTGACGAAATGTAGGAATGTAGGGGCCCACGGCGCCATGCAGAGCGTCCCGCCGGGTCCCGTAACTCGCAACTCCGCCTCCTCGCCCTCTCCGCCCTCATGTTCATGTAGCTGGTAGAATGTACTACATTGTAGAAACTTGATGGAGTATAGAGTGTTTGTATTCGGGGGGTTTTGAGAGTGTTTCACTCGGGTTTCACTCCGAGTGTGACGTCGAACGGCGAGGTGAAACATTGGTGAAAACAGGTTTTTTGGCCTACGCCCACTGGGCTCGTAGGAGAACTCTGGCGGGTTTTCCTACTGGTTTTTCTTTCTCCCTCGCGAGCGATGGCGGTGCGCTTGCGGCCCGTGGGCGCCAAGGGATGTGGGTCAGGCCAAGCACAGGCCGCGGGTGTGCCGCGCGAGTCCGTTCGCCTGCACCTGCACCAACCTGACCTACTCCATCACTCTCGCCTCTCGCCCACACCCCACGAACGCAGGCCGATGCGGACGACGCGAGCAAGAAGTGGCGCATGGACTGGACAGAGCCGCGCAAGATCGCGCTGCTCAAGCAGGTGATCGACGACTGCGGCCCAAAGGCCTTCAAGACCTTCAAAAGGACGGGAACTCAAAGGACGGGGACAAGCACACGCAGGCACACGCTTGGACCAACAAGACGGACGGCATCCTCACCCTCACTCCCTCACTTTGCTGGACGAGAACTTCGAACTTCAGGGAGTTTGGAGACGTATTCCCTAGCCCGTACACGTCGGTGCTGAGTTCTCTGAAGAGGTGGCTCAAGGTACGAGCGCGCCCACGCGGGAAGGCGTGCTTGCGTCCGGACATGGGCAAGCGGGCGAAGGGGGGTGAGAGGCACGCACACGCCCGATGAGCCTTCCAGTGTTGGTGCGTTAGTGCGTTAGCTCACATGCGTTGGACCACTAACTAACACTTGTATTAGATCTGATATGAGCTCTCAAGCACCTATAAGCTAATATGATGGATCCGAGGTTACCACTGCCTCAGATGGGAACAGAAGGGACGGAAGGGAAGCGGTGAGAGGCGCGGCGGAAGTTAGGGGGTGGCCAATGACGGGCTGGACCACCTCCTCAACAGAGAAAGGCGGGAGGACGATCTCACGAAACTTGCCAGCAAATCTTGTCGCCTTTGCGCGGTACAACCCAAAATTCTTCCCATGGTTAGCCTCTATAACCTCGCGAAACTTTGTGCGTGGCCACCTCGTTCTGCCCCAAAAGAGCGACAAGACTGTACTCACCTTCGCAATAATGTTTGCAACTTCGGGTAGCTTTGCGAAATCTTTGAGCTGCAAGCTCAAGACGTGCGTCCCGCAGCATGTCGACGTGAGCCATGGGTAATGGTAGGGCGGTCAAACAGGGTTTTTTTTATTCGGGGTGAAAAAATGACCATCTCACGGTTAAGGAAATTTCAGAATTTTTTTCGGTAGAAAGTTCCCAATACACCCAACAAACACATATCCGGGCCCCATTGGGACCCAGACCTCCCCCTTGGGCCCCCACAACAAAACGTAAGCAAATATTGACGAAAGACGCTAAAGTCGGAAAGGGCTTAAAGAGCTCAACTTCAAATCGAGACCGGGCGCGGTGCATGCCCGTTTTCGACGATCCATCAAGATGGGGGGCCCCGCCAAACACCAAATATACTGGGGCCACCCGCACAGTCACGCCAATCGGGCAGGCCGCACGCCAAAACCTCGTCGAAATCAGCCACCCGCTGAGCGTCCAACGTCTCCGAGTGAGGCCTGGAGAGCCCAACTTCAAATCGAGACCGGGCGCGGTGCATGCCCGTTTTCGACGATCCACCTGGATGGGGGGCCCCGCCAGACACCAAATAGACTGGGGCCACCCACACAGTCACGCCAATCGGGCGGGACGCGCGCCGAAACCTCGTCGAAATCAGCCACCCGCTGAGCCCATTGGACGTTGAGCCGTCGCCGAGTGAGGCCCGGAGAGCCCAACTTCGAACTGATTCCGGGCGCGCTGCGTGCGCGATTTCGACGATCCACCTGGATGGGGGGCCCCGCCAGACACCAAATACACTGCGGCCACCCACACAGTCACGCCAATCGGGCGGGACGCGCGCCGAAACCTCGTCGAAATCAGCCATCCGCTGAGCCCATTGCACGTTCAACGTCTCCGAGTGAGGCCCGGAGAGCCCAACTTCGAACTGAGTCCGGGCGCGCTGCGTGCCCGATTTCGATGATCCACCTGGATGGGGGGCCCCGCCAGACACCAAATACACAGGGGCCACCCACACAGTCACGCCAATCGAGCAGGCCGCGCGCTGAATCCTCGTCGCAATCAGCCATCCGTGGCGCCCTTTGAACGTTGACGTCTGACGTCGCCTAGGGAGGCCCAGAGAGCCCAACTTCGAACTGAGTCCGGGCGCGGTGCATGCTTGATTTCGATGATCCACCTGGATGGGGGGCCCCGCCAGACACCAAATACACAGGGCCCACCCACACAGTCACGCCAATCGGGCGGGACGCGCGCCGAAACCTAGTCGAAATCAGCCATCCGCTGAGCCCATTGGACGTTGAGCCGTCGCCGAGTGAGGCCCGGAGAGCCCAACTTCGAACTGATTCCGGGCGCGCTGCGTGCGCGATTTCGACGATCCACCTGGATGGGGGGGCCCGCCAGACACCAAATACACAGGGGCTACCCACACAGTCACGCCAATCGGGCGAGACGCGCGCCGAAACCTCGTCGAAATCAGCCATCCGCTGAGCCCATTGCACGTTCAACGTCTCCGAGTGAGGCCCGGAGAGCCCAACTTCGAACTGAGTCCGGACGCGCTGCGTGCCCGATTTCGATGATCCACCTGGCTTGGGGGCCCCGCCAGACACCAAATACACAGGGGCCACCCACACAGTCACGCCAATCGGGCAGGCCGCGCGCTGAATCCTCGTCGCAGTCAGCCATCCGTGGCGCCCTTTGAACGTTGACGTCTGACGTCGCCTAGGGAGGCCCAGAGAGCCCAACTTCGAACTGAGTCCGGGCGCGGTGCATGCTTGATTTCGATGATCCACCTGGATGGGGGGCCCCGCCAGACACCAAATTGACTGGAGCCGCCAAAGGGTCAGGGGGTGGTCGGACTGTCGGCAGCCCGACACGGCGCTGCATCGGGCGGGAATCAAATGCCGAATGTAGCTTAGATATAAAGGAACCGATCCCCCCGCGGGCGCGACCGCCCATTCTTTACGGGTAGAGCGTGAGTGCGCGTGACGGAGGGGGAGAGAGGGGGGGGCGAATCGCACCATTTCTTGGCGAAGATTTTCGTAGCGTCAGGTAGCCCCCCCGGGAGGTTTTTTATTGGGCATCGCGCCACGGTCAAAAAATGCAGCCCAACCCTTACTAGTAGTTAAAAAGCCCCTGTTTGACCGCCCTAGTAATGGCTCGTCAGAATCTTCCAGGCAGCCTTCATGGTGCTGCAGGTATCCGTCACCACCTGCACAAAACACAATCGGCCCTGGCGCTCCATGCATTGCCGCAGCAACTCGGCAACAAAGCTAGCATTTTCAGAATCGTCACTTAGCACCTTGACCGTGCCGTCAAAGAGCACACACCCGGCATTCCCAAAGAGGAAGTTGATAAGGTGATCTTTCATCACATTATCCCAGCCATCGGACAACAACGTGCAACCTGCACCCAAGACATGCAGCCGCAATGGCTCGAGCTCACGCTGCAAGCGGTGCACAGTAGTGTTCAACAAATTTCCGTAGAGGGCTTGGCGGCTCGGTGGTTTGTACGAGCTCGGGGCCGTCTTCAAGACCCGAATCATCTCTTTGAACGATGGGTGGTCCACAACTGACGCAGGTACATTGCAAGCGTAAAACATGGCGGCTACAGCAGCATCGCATTGATCCTTATGTGCAGTGTTGAAATCCAAAGCAGGTTGATTTCTCTCGCGACGTTGCGTGAGCGCTGGCTCTGCCGTCCCTTCCGGGTGTGCCGACGCATTGCTCTGCTTCACCATGGACAGCTTCCTCTTCTTCGTCTCCTTCATCGCGTTGCTCACGCGTACGGCGTCAACGAGCGAAAGAAACGAACTCTCGACGCCCGCACACTTGGCCGACTGCTTCAACCCCAGCACATGGTCGGCGATCCTTGTCGCCGATCCACAGCGCTCGACGCCGCAGCCCAAGCACTGCCACACGGGAGAGTTGGGGTTGCTCTCGTCGACGATGCGGACGCACTTCCAGACTGGGTCGATGCGCTTTGCATTGAGCGCGCCTTTCCGTCCCTGCACCTCAGGGTGGCTCAGGCCCGTGGAGCGCGTGGGTAAGGTATTGAAGAGGTCGCTCCATTGGGGCGTGGGCGTGGCCGTGGCAACGGGCGCCGGTGCCGGTGCAGCACCCCGATGGCCGCCGCCCAGCGGCTGCGCTGGTTGTATCATCGCAGTGGCTCGAGGAACGCTGGCGCTGGCCGAGAGGGCACCCGATGATGGGGATGGGAGGAGGGGGAGGTTGCTCTCGGCTTCCGAGTCCGACGAGACGATGGCGCGGGAGGCTTGCGCCGCAGAGCGCGAGGCGCGCGTGGGGTTGGGGTTGGGGATCAAGCTCATGATGGGGGATGGGCGAGGGAGGGGGGAGGGAGGGGGGCGGGGAGCGAGCGTGCGGCGTGCGTCGTGCTCCGAGTGGGCGCCCGCCCCCGTATCCCCCTTACCCCTTACTCTAACGTAAACAGTTGTTTATGTAAAGGATCCTGTTTTTCGGCCTGTTTTTGACTGTTTTTTTGTGTAACCCAAAAACAGCTGTTTTTACTGTTTTTCTTGGGTTGTTGGACTGTTTTTCACATGTAGGGTGGAGGGGGGATAAGGGAAGCGGGCGAGGCTGCAGAGACGTTTAGCAGGGTCGCGCGCGCGGCGAGATTATTAAGAAGTTTTTTATCCCGATCCGATCCGATCCCATATCAGGAGTAAAAGGTGAAAGCTATCTTTATCTTTGCTTCTTTCTTTGTCTTTCCGTCTTCTTTTGTGCTCTACCCTACTCTACGAGTAGAGCAGTTAGTAGAGCTCTAGAGATTGAATATTCTTTTCCAATCACTTTCTCGGCGCATTTCTGCGTGCCGCGCATCCACCACCCGATTCAATGGCGGAGCCAGCCTCGGCCTCGGTGACAGCACCGACTCCAGCAGCCGACGAGAAGCCCAAGCTGAAGATCTGCTGTGCTTGCCCAGAGACCCGCAGGCCACGCGATGAGTGCGTGGTGGAGAAAGGCGAGGAGCAATGCACAGAGTACATCGAGGCCCACAAAGCATGCTTGCGGTCTCATGGGTTCAAGGTGTGAAGCTGTATCTGACGCTGCTGCTACTCGCTTTGGCACGTCCACTCAAGTCGCAGGCTGATGCATTCTCTTGTCCGAACTGAGCGCCCATGTTTGACTTGTTCGTGCCCTTTACATGCGTGAGGCAAGACGGCTGGCAAATGCTCCCAGTCCTAGATGTCGTGTCAATTGATGTTGTGTCAATTGGGCTACAGTGTGCATGAAGGGCTGCGATGTGTCTGATGGGTGGCAGCGTTTGACAAGGTCGAGCTCCGTGACGGGACAACATCATCTTCCACGTGTACAGTCCTACGTTTCGGCGCACCATCACAGCTGAGTCAGACTGGATATGTGGCACCTGCTCAAATGGCACTGAATTCCAGTTCCGAGTTCCAGCTTCTTCTGGTCTCGGTCTCCTCGGCGTCTTGTTCTGTATCCTTCGCTTGACTTTCTTGGCATTTTTGCTGCTACCTTCGAATGTTGGCGTCGTTTCCGTGAGGTTCACAGCTTCATGCGTGGATGATATGATTTTGGGTGTTGGGCTCGGCCATACTCAATATTGACGGACGCCATAGTCACAAGATCGCCGCGCCATGTCCAAGACCTCCCCTCCTCTGTTTTTTTCGTCCGAGAAACTTCTGAACCTGCCGCTGTGGCGAGTGTGGATAATGCTTCGCGCACAGTAGTTAGTAATTGCGGATTTGAGCGTGAGCGTGAGTGCAGAATGATTCTCATTGCTCATTCTCAAGGTCAATTTTTGATTGAGCTAACGCTATGGCTATGGCAAACAAAAACATAGCACTGCAGATTACTGCGTTGTGAGCACCTCAACCAAACAAATGAACACAGAAAGAAGCCGCAAACGATAGCGCTACATGCCACGCGCCTCAGCCAAACATAAATATGGAAGAAGGACAACGGACAACGACACAACGACAAAAAACACCAGGAAAGGTCTCGAACGACAGACACCTCGAACAACAGCCAACGGCCAACGGGACAAACGAATATGTTCAGAGGCCTGCTGCCCAACCCACCCCTGAATTCCGGCCCGAGGTAGAGCACACTTGGGCCAACCCCCGGACACCCGAACGAAAAGGAAAGAAGAGGGGAAAGGAGGAGGAGGAGGAGGAGGTAGGCGTGGCAGAGGGGAAGATAAAGGGCGGCGAAATAGAAATAGAGAGTAGAGAGGTAGATTACAGGTGTAGAAAAAGTAATTTAATTTTTAACAAATTTTTTATGGATCGCGGCGCGGCAAAGGAACGGAACTAGCGCTAACTCAAGACAGGACTCCCTGCCGCGGCAAGCGCAAGCACACTTCCCCTTTATGCCACCCAGCTCTTCACTAGCTTTCTACCTGCGCTAGCTGCTAGCTGGAGCGCCCCTCCCTCCACACTCAAACAACCCCCCACGCCAGGATCCTATTCTGGTCTCGCAAGCAAGGGGGCCTAATGGGAGGGAGAGGAGCAACTCCTCAGAGAGGAGCTGTGGGGAAGGAGATGTCTGAGTGGGGGCGCTATACCCTTGCGCTAGGCATGGGCAGCGACGCCGCCTCAAGACATATCCTCCCTCTTGTCTCGAGCCGAAATTTTTGGTGCTTGAAACAGAGGGCGAGGAGGGTTGTGCTTCTTGGGTTGGTTGTAGTTGCAAGAGGGAGTAGGAGAGGGAGTGAAGTGTTGGAAGAGGGCCCAAGGCAGGGCACTAAGTTGTAGGTAATTGTGGCCCACAAGAGTGGAGTGAAAACGAGAAGTGTATCAACATGGGTCTTGAGTTGAAATTTTTGGTGCTTTGAACAGAGGGCGAGGGGGTTCGTGCTGTTTGGGTTGGTTGTAGAGGGGAGATCGGCAGTTTTGAAACTACTAATCAGCAGTTTTGAAAACTACCCTATTAATCGCGATTCCTAGCCTTGCTTTGCGCGCGCGCCACGCGCTGCGCGCTGCTGTCGGATCCAGAGTATTTCCACAATACTCTAGACGGATCCGATGGCTTGTGTGTCTTTTAACTTTAGGATGAAGTTTGACTCGCGCGGACGCTCGACATTTAGTCGGGGGGTGTCGGATCCAGAGTATTTCCACAATACTCTAGACGGATCCGATGGCTTGTGTGTCTTTTAACTTTAGGATGGGCATTGTCATTGTGTTCTAGACTTGCGTGTGCCTCGTGGGGACGCCTGTGAGTGTGCTGTGCAAGTTTGACTCGCGCGGACGCTCGACATTTAGTCGGGGGGTGTCGGATCCGGAGTATTTCCACAATACTCTAGACGGATCCGATGGCTTGTGTGTCTTTTAACTTTAGGATGGGCATTGTGTTCTTGAGTGGGAAGTGATCGCCGTTTACTTCGGGACTCTTCGTTGTGGCTTCGTTTCGGTTGGCTGCATTCTTCTCCGGACTCGTTTCTTTGATTGTGGCGACTGTTTACGTGAGTTTTCGGAGTGTCCCTTTGTTGGCTGGGCGGTTTTTGTGAGTGATGTGTGATCGTGCCTTGTGTCGCCATGTAGCGCGCGCGCTCCCTCTCTCATTCTCAAGACTGTGCTCTATGCCCCTCGAGACTTGCCCCACGAACAAGCACTCGCTTGTTTCGACAGCTGCACGCTGAACACCCCCCAGTAAGTATAAGTATAATAATAGCGATACAAGAAGTTGTAATATAGGGGTGTAAGCTGATATTAGTACTGATGTAAGTACTGATGTAAGTGTTAGTGTTAGCTCAAAACCACCGTAAGCTTACGGACCGACAGCCCAACTCGGATTTTTTTACTGCGCTGTGAGCTCCAAGCAGAGACGCACATCGTCTCTGGAAGTTCGAAGTTCGGAGTCCGTGGAGTCAAGGAAGGAGCGAGGAGCACTCGAAAAAGTCGCGCGCTCGCCTTCACAGCGTACACATGCCATCTACCATGTATTACAGATGCTCTTTCCTATATGTGCAGATGCTCTTTCCTAAAGATGCAGAGATGCAGATGCTTTTTCCAACAGCCGCTAGCCCTTAGTCCCCCCCCCTCGGGGCTCGGGGCTCTTATTATAATACCCTTCGTGCGTACCGCATGTACCACGCGCGCCGGGCGACTGTTCCCCCGCGCGGGCCTCGACCGACTCAACTCCAGCGCCGCTACACCAAAGACAAAGGCGGACAACGCGCGCAAGGAATGAGCGGTGGCGGTGGGGAAGCGGAGAGGGAGTGAGGGCGGCAATGGCGAGAAGGAACACCGTGAGTGCGATGGGGCTCCCGTAGCTATTTGGCTAACAGCCTGAATTTTCAGATGTCAATATACAACTATCAACACCAACACAAACTCGATCAAAACCTTCAAAGAGACCAAAGAATGCGTCCGCCTAGTTGTCTTTCAGGTTGAGCACCGCCATGAACGCTTCTTGTGGCACGTTCACCTTGCCGATGGCCTTCATGCGCTTCTTCCCCTTGGCCTGCTTGTTCAGCAGCTTTTTCTTGCGCGAGACGTCTCCGCCGTAACATTTGGCAAGCACGTCTTTGCGGATGGGCGATATGGTAGAGGAGGCGACGATTTTTTGGCCGATGGCTGCTTGCAATTGCACCTTGAATTGCTGTCGCGGGATGAGATCCCTGAGTGTGCGTGTCATTTTCTTGCCCACGGAATGAGCAACATCACGGTGGACAATGGTAGCGAGTGGAGGGGCAGGTTCCTGAGCAGAGGGCAGAGGGAAACATGGAAACGGAGGCTAATGGGAGAGGGAGACCAACGGGACATCAAGGGGTAAATTGGAATTGCTAAAGGCCATGTCCGTCCACAAGTGCACCGACTGCCTTGGTAAGGATGCCACAGCGGGAAAAGTCTGAGTTGAAGACGATGCAGGGAATATGATGGAAGGTCCATTGGCGACGCACTTGGGCGATAAGGATATCCAAGCGAACGAGATCATTCTCCCGGTATCCGGTAACTTGATACTCCATCGAGGCGTAGCCCTTGGATCGCGACTTCATTTGATCAAAGAAATCAGTGATGACCTACATAGGAAAGTCAGGCCTCGTCAAGGAGTTTGCGAGGCGAGTGCGCGTCATGGGCAGTGACTCGCGTTTGCAAGGTGCCTGATCACACGTCGGGCATGCATAGCACAGGCCTACGTCGGGTGTGCAATGGCAATCCTGATTTGAAGAACGGACCTCGGCCAACGGCATGTCATAAGTGATGGCAACGCGCTCAGGTCCGATGAAGCGCATGTCGCAGTACTCGCCCCGACGAGTCTGCGCAAGCTCCATCAGACTACCCGAGTACTCACGTGGAGAGAAGAGCTCCAACTTCACGTAAGGCTCGGAGACAGAGCGCCGCTTGTCGGCGTCGACCTACTTGATATGTGCAGGTTTCAGGCTTAGCCACAATAGAAACGGTCGAATGACACTCGCCTGGATTCTGGGATGTTTTGATAGACTTGAGGTGACATGGCAGATGACGCGGATAGGCCCGAGGGTTGATCTCCCAATCATCCCGATTCCGACACTCTCCCAAGGCGGTTCAACGGCGTTGCCTTAAAAAGTGGACTCGGCCGCAGTCCAAGAGCCAACAGCGAGCGGGCGCTTGTGGGCTGGATCGTACGCACAAGCTTTCCGGGCGTATCGACGATTTGCTTGGTCCCGTCGTTGAGCTCGACCTCGTAAACAACACTGGGAGCGGTCACAATGAGATCGAGATCGTACTCGCGCTCGAGCCGCTCCTGCACTCAGCACAAGGCCGGGGATCTTGTGTGAAAGTACAGGAGATAGCCGAGGCCATGGCTCGATAACAAAGTGGTGGCCACAGCTTGGGGGGGGTTAGATTCGTGACATTTTCGCGCTGCTCGCGCATCCCGAAAGCGAAGAAGAAGAGGCAATTTGACTGATTCAGCAGTATGGTAGCCCGATTCCGGATGGGCCGCACAAGGGAATGATTTCAACTTGCCAAGAGAACCGCGTCTTCTCGTTGCAGTGCCCAGCTAATCACCTGTACAATCTCCATGTGCAAGAGTCCGAGAAAGCCGCATCTGAAGCCAAATCCCATCGCGCTGGACGTCTCCGGCTCCCACACCAGCGCGGCATCATTGAGCTTTAGCTTTTCGAGGGAGTCGCGGAGGAGCTGATACTGGGTTGTTTCGACTGGGAATAGGCCACAGTACACCATGGGCACGGGCTCACGGTAGCCCGGGAGAGGCTCTGTAGGTGGCGGACTGGAGCCATCCTGCGCGACAAAGCATAGAGGTCGTGCAAAATCAGCAGAGCCAGATCGATGTAGGCACGCCGTGTTGCTCTATGCCCGCCGCCCAATCGAGGCCAAAGGCGCGCCCCAAGGCGTGCACATGCGGCTTGCCTACACACTGTGGCGAGCACCTTGTAAGCAGCGATTGTGACGGTATCTCCAACTCGTGCGTCGTCGACGCTCTTAATGCCTCCGTGCATGTATCCGACCTCTCCCGCACGTAGGCATGCACGGGGCTCCTGGCCATTTGCCGTGAGCACGCCTACTTCGAGGGCATCGTATTGGGCCCCCGAGGCGGAGAATCTGATCTGCACAAACGAGCATGGTGTGATATCACAACGGTGGTTGCGCCGAGTTTACCGCGACGCATGGCTGAAGATGAGTGTTAAGACTGGAATCACAGGGTCCTTAAGATTCAAGAAATCATTTGGCATTACCTTATCCCCTTTGCGCAACTCGCCGTCGACAATGCGCATGAAGACCACCACTCCGCGGTATGGGTCGTAGTACGAGTCAAAAATGAGCGCACGTAGCGGCTTGTCGCGGGTGTCTGCTGGAGCAGGTACCTGATGGGAGAAAGTGAAGCGTGAATATGAGCGAGCGCACAGTGCATGCCAGCTCAGGAGTGGATGTGCTTGCGGCTGGCGCAGCAGGACCGCACCTTCCGCACAATCTGCTCGAGGATCTCTGCAATGCCAAGGCCCGTTTTCGCTGAGCAAGGAATAGCCTGCAATTTGGGTGGAAGATGCGCTGTCGAGACACATGCACATTCCTATGTTGGCCGCGCTGTTTTTGAGATCCAGCGCAGAACTCGGCAAATCTAGGCTCACCTCGGAGCAGTCCAGCCCGATCACGTTCTCCACTTCCTCTGCAACCCGATCCGGGTCGGCACCAGGCAAGTCAATTTTGTTCAGCACAGGCAAGATTTCAAGGTCTTGTTCGATGGCAAGGAACACATTGGCGATGGTTTGCGCCTCGACGCCTTGGGAAGCATCAACAACCAGAAGAGCTCCTTCGCAAGCCTGGAGTGACCTTGAAACCTCGTAGGCAAAGTCGACGTGTCCGGGCGTGTCGATCAGATTAAGCACATACCTGCGCATTGCAGGCGAGTCGTGCTGAGCTGGCGGCCGGTGGCTGCAGCAACGTTAGCTAGCACGCCATGCAGGAGATGAATTGTATGGCTCGCATTCCGCGCTCCAGGCGATCGGAAGCGCACCGCTCGCCGTTGCTGTCGAAGTAGTCCATTCGGGCCGCCTGCAGCTTGATCGTAATACCGCGCTCGCGCTCGAGGTCCATGTTGTCGAGCAGCTGCTCCTTCATCTCGCGCTGTGTGACGGCGCTCGTCTTCTCGAGGAGTCGATCGGCCAGAGTCGACTTCCCGTGGTCGATGTGCGCGATGATGCAGAAGTTGCGGATGCGAGAGGGGTCGTAAAAGTCTTGGGCGGCAGCGTCTCCCGGAGCGCTGCTGGAGGCGACGGGCGCGGCCATTGCAGGCTGGGAGGAGCGAGGGCGGGGTGGGAGATGGGAGAGGATGCTCGTACGGATCAGTCCTTCTCGGCACACCCCGGCAGGTCGGCTGATCACGCTCAGACTGAGCAGAGAGGCCAGCAGGCCCGGGAGAGGAGCCGTCATGGCAGTGGGGCGCGCGAGATCCGCCGCCCCGCCCCCCCTCTCCTCTCTCCTCTCTCCTCTCTCCTCTCTCTCTCTCCCTCTCCTCTCTCTCTCCCTCCCTCCCTCTCTCTCTCTCTCCCTCCCTCCCTCTCTCTCTCTCCCTCTCCTCTCTCTCTCCCTCCCTCCCTCTCTCTCTCTCTCCACCCCCTCCCACCCCCGCCACCCTTCTCCCCTCCTCGATCAGGCTCCACGGGGAGAGAGAGACTTCGAGGAAGCCCACGAGGGGGAGAGGAACACAGAGGAGAAGAGGACGGGGGAGGAGAATGGATGAAGAGGGATAGAGTAGAGAAGAGAGGAGGCGGGAGAAGAAGAAGAGGAGAGAGAGAGAGAGAGAGAGAGAGAGAGAGAGAGAGAGAGAGGAGAGAGAAAGACAGGGAGAGAAGGACGAGGGAGCCGACCCAAAGATAAGAGAGTGGCGTTGTTTCTTCCGTCTCTCTCAAAGGCTTCTCGGCAGTGTTGTATTACATACTTAAGGCCATGAGTAGAGAGGACAGTGTGAGAAACAGAAGCGACGAGCTGGCAGCTCGCCGTACCCACTTTATACTTTTAGAGAGAGGCCGAGGGTTCTAGACTCGTAGCCTCGGGAGGCTCTACTTCTACAGTTTACTGTCTACCGCCACCAAATGCAAATTCAAATGGGCCATCTGCACGGAGTACGTGCACCTTTTACTCTCTACTCTACACTCATCTTCTGGTCTTCACTTTGGAGGCTGCACTGCAGCGCCCTCACCGTCGGAGCACCTTCCCTGCTGCGAACGTCTTCTATCCTCGATCTTCGATCTTCCGCTAGCTAGCCACGAGTCCATCGATTAGGACGCGCCCCCGCTCACTCGCCGCTCGTCGGAAGGTGTGAAGGCGTGCGGTACAAGGTGCATTTTGATCTTGCGCGTGCAACTGCACTACGCTGCCGTCATTTATCTTGAAGGCCCCAGCAGCGTATAGTGTGCGTGAGCACTCTTGTCTCTTGTCGCAGGCCCCAAAACTGCTGTAAGCTTAACAACAGAGAGGCGGAGCGCACCTTGACCTTGCACCTTCATTCCTCCATCTGAGAGGTTTCCCATGCCCCATGTATTCATGCCCCACTCTTCACTCTTCTGGTTAAGACATATCTCTAGCACTTCTCTCCTTCTCTAGAGTAGTAGGGAGGACACAGCAGAGGTCAGTCGGGTGGGCACCCCCACCCCCACACCCTTCTGAGGTGATCAACATGATACCAGGAAGGGGGCCTGGCCGGAGGGCAGCAGACACAGAGTAGGAAGAGCCTCATTCGTTGCGAGTTGTGGAGAAGAGAAGAAGAGAAGACGAGGGACTCGGTCCTTCCTTTCATTTTGTCTGGATTCGAGCTCTCCTCCTGGCTGCCCACGCGCGCTCCAGCCCCGCCGAGACAGAGCGCACCATGTCGATGTTGCTTGCAGTCCTCACCGCGCAGGCGCTTGTGATGCGCGCGCCCGGCATGGGGATGCAGAGCGTCCGAGGGCCCACCGCTCCCGTCGTGCTCCCGGCACGCTCTGGATTGCCAGATTTGCGAATGCAAGAGGGTGGCGAGCGCGAGCGCGAAGGCTCGCGTGGACGTACAGCCGTGGTCCAACGGCCAAAGGCAGAGCCCAAACAGATGAGCAAAGAGGATATCGCTCATGAGCCCATGTGGCGCTTGCTTCTTCACAACGACGACGTGCACACGTGGGACTATGTGATTTATGCTATCGTCTCTGTTGTGAAGACAGTGTCGCGCAAGAAGGCTCACCGGATCACGACGACGGTGCACACCCAGGGCTCTGCCACAGTGACGATTACCTTCAAGCAGCAGGCGAAGAAGTACTGTCTTGAACTGCAAAAGTGGGGACTCACGAGCAGCATTGCTCCCGAGTCCAGCAAAGATTCGGGTCCAGGGGATGGACCTGAGCCGGGACAGTGAATTTCCTAATCTCTGATCTTCCCCCCACTTCCCTTTCGCTTACGGGCGCTGTACGGACGCTCGTGCACACGCACTGCCGCTGGCCCGATGACGTCCTCGTCGCTGCCGATGCTACTTCTCCTCGTCGACGGCTCGTACTCTTCCTTGCACAAAAACACGTCGTCACAACAGCACTGTCGAATGGATTCTCAGTGCATAGTTGTTGTGTGTTGGTGTTGGAGCAGGACAGGGAAACCAATAGCTGGGGAAGAGGGCTCGGAGGGGGAACAATCTCCGATATACGTGTGCCTGTTAGGGTGTGAATCCTGTTGCTAGCAATGGACATGCCGCCCCCCTTTCTATTTTCAATGAAATTCACCAAAAATGAGAAAGGTTCCCTTTTTTTTACCCCTCGTCGATTTTGGTACACATGCAATTCTACCCCTCAAATTTGCCGTTCGGAGGGGCTGCGACCACCTGCCATTTTGCCACCATGCCCTATGTGAAAAAAAAATCTTCTTAATATTCTCGCCGCGCACGCGACCTTGCACATTTAGTTATTAGTTAGCAGTCGCGCCCGCATCCCTTATCGCACCATCACGCTTGCCTTGCGGCTCGTCCCCTCGTGCTCTACCTAGGGGCTCAGTGTGTGGGGTTTCCAATGCCAGGCGGCGTGTGCCGATCCCCGATGGTCCAGTCCTCGGCTTCCTCCTGCGCCACAGGGCTATCGGCTGTTATCGGTTATCGGTTATCGGTCGTTTTTTGTGTTCTTATTCTTCCTTGATTGGTGTCAGAACCTACTTTTATAAGTGGGGGTCAATGGGGGCCTCGCGCCCCCCTCTCTCCATTGCGGACACCCCCCGGGGTGGGCCCGTACATTCAACCCCAGCCCCTGCCCTCTGGCAGGGGCAGGGCACTCATCAATACAGCCCAGACCCCTAGTGGGCGCGGGCCGCGAGCCGCACTCCCAGGCCCGCATGGGCCTGCTCTCGTACTGACTCCCCCCCCATCCCTGGTCGCCAGGCAGACAGGGGCCTCAGGGCGGCACCCAAGGCCAGCGAGGCGAGCGAGGGAGAGGCAGGAGGGGCCAGGGGCTGAGCCCCAGCCTCCACTGCCCCCTGAGCTGCCCTTGCTGGCCCTCTGGGCGCCCCTGAAGGACCTCTGAGAGCAGGCCATGGCGCGCCGCATGGCGACGCGCCGCAGGGACCGGGGCGGAAGAGAATGGAACGAGGGAGAGGGGGGGATTTGCACCCCCCCCCGATGGAGTGTGGTGAGAAACGAGCCCCGTTTGCGTTAGCAAACGGGCGAAGGGGGGCGGCTGGCGACAGGAGAGGCGAGAAGAAGGGAGTGGCTCAAGACGTCCCTGTGGCAGGTATCGGGGGGCGCAGACATTTATTTCTTCGAGGACCGCTCGCGGCGCGAGCTGTAAGGGCCGTTCTCCTTTTTTGACGAGAGGTTCCTCCCCCCCCCCCGGTGCTTTTTCCCGGAGAGCCGGCCGGCGTCGACCGGACCGCCTTGACGAATTGGGATGGCCCATAGGGCCTGAGGGCAATGAGGAAGGAGGCAGACCGGCGGCAGGCGCGGCGGAGGAGACGACTTCGGAGACGCTGACGGGCTGAGGCCCGTCAGCATAGGAAGGCGGGCAGGCGGGCTTGAGCGAGGGCGAGGACGGCGGCGAGAGCGACATCGAGCGAGAGGCGAGAGGCGAGGGTGAGTGAGAGGAGGGCTGTGTTGGCAGGGGCTGGTGAGGCAAGGAGAGTTTGTAGGGTACGAGTGTTACGAGAGCGAGAGCGACGAGAGCGAGAGCGACGGATGACGACTGACGACAAGACGTCGGATCCAACGATGCTGCGACACCGACTCACGAACACACTAGAATCATTCACCCAAACCAAGCAAAACATGAAATAACCGAGACCCCACATCGCCGGTAACTCAAACACGTCGCGAGAGACAGAGAGAGAGAGCGAGAGAGAGAGAGAATCCGCAGCGACGGTCGGAGCGTGTCTTCGCTTTGGATTTTCCCACCAAGGCGGAAAGTCGAAGAGGAACGTTATGTCGCGCAACCACGGCGATCACATTGGATACAGATCGCAGCGAGGTATCCTTGCAATCGAAGAAATCTTGCTGTTGAGCGTGGACCTTCTAGACGTTTCTATCGAGCAACCCCGAGTAGCAACCAAGGGAGGAGAAAACCAAAAACCAACGGGACCAAGGGCTTCCATGCAACTTGCATCAAGGGGAAAGATAACCCAAAACCAAAGCAGCGAATCTAAATCAATCTCCAAGGGGAGATGGCAAACCAAGGACCAAGGAGAAAGATTCCCTCACCCAAGCAGCGAACCTAAATCGATCTCCGAGGGGAGATGGCAAACCAAACCTGATTGCCCCCAGAAGCAGGTAAAGAAACGCGGGGAGACAGCGAATTAAACCTTTTGCGAGGCGCCTGGGAGGAAGAAAGGTGGGGAAACTTCCCTTCTCTTCGAGAGAGCAGAGGGAGGGCGCTCCAGAACCCTAGATCCTAGGCGTCCACGCGAAGTTTTTGACCGAGAACGAGAACGAGAGAATTATAACGATAAATACCGAACGAAGAGAAGAGAGAAGCCTAGCGAGAGTCGATTCGCGAATGCGACATGGGGAAACTTCCCTTCTCTTCGAGAGAGCAGAGGGAGGGCGCTCCAGAACCCTAGATCCTAGGCGTCCACGCGAAGTTTTTGACCGAGAACGAGAACGAGAGAATTATAACGATAAATACCGAACGAAGAGAAGAGAGAAGCCTAGCGAGAGTCGATTCGCGAATGCGACACGCCTCAATGGGTTTTCCCTCTTTTTAACTTGTGGGGAGTTAGAATGGGAGCCGGGGGCCTGCGAGGGGGGAGATGTGGAAGGGTGCATAGGAGTATGTATCTGTGACAACAGCACGCGCCAAGGTGTACGGGCAGGTGCGCTGAGGGCTGTCGTGTTAGTACCGGGCTAGTGAGAGTAGTGGTACTAATGCTCAGATAGATTATTATCCTTGATTGGTGTCATGTTGGTGTTGGGCCATTGATTGGCCATTGGCCATTGGCCATTGGGGTTGTGCTGTTTTCGGGGGGTTTATGTCCAGCGGATCGGAGGTGGTGCGGTCGTCGTATGTCTAGGCGAGTCTCTCTGCCATCTGCCATGTTTAGCGCTAGCGGTTGCGCCACTAGGGTCATGTTCGTGTTCATCGCGAGGGCGCCTCTGTCGCTCATCTTAAAGACCGGTGCGCTGAGTTCCGTGCGTCCTTGATCTTAGGTTTTATACGCTGGGAGACTTTGCGAGTACGCGCCGTCGGGTTTCTGTCGGAATGTCGGAATAAGATTCGAGTCCTCTTATACGAGGACGGTGAATCTGGTCGGCGGAGTTCGCTCAATGACAGGTATGTGGTGGAAGCTGCTGTAGTTGTCGAATTCTACTCTGTAGAAGTGGAAGTGGTGAATGTGAATGATTCTGGTGTGTTCGTGAGTCGGTGTGTATCCTGTTGTCCTGTTGCCTGTTGTTCTCAGGATGCTGTCCGTCGTTGTTCGCTGCGTCGCTGCACTCTAGACTCTAGCAGCCTAGGCTCCCTCCCTGAGGCCTGAGGGAAAGGTTCTTTGTAGGTCTAACAATCTCTTACTATCCAACTCACTAGGGCCGCTAGGAGATGTAGATGGTAGATGGTAGCAATGGTAGCGCACCTGGGCCCTGGGCCCTGGGCCCTGGGCCGCATCCCGGAAACCGGAGAAAAAGGAAAGAAGGGGGGAAGGGGAGGAAATGGGGGGAAGGGCGACAAGGGCGTTGACAGCGGCGCGATAAGAGGTATCGGACGGCTGGTAGGTGTGTAGCACTGAATATTCAGGTGTTTTTTATACTACTAAGTTCTAGCTAACGGTGCTCGAGTGTTCTATCTAGCTCTACTCCTACAAGAGTTCTACGTTCTACGGTTAGCGGTCAAGCCGCCCGTGCGAACGAACGGCCGCGCTGCGCTGCGGTGCGCTCTCTGCCCCTCTCTCCCCTCTCCCTCTCCCTTTTCCTCCTTTGCTACTTCCCCCCTCCCCTATCCACGTCGCTCGTTGGCTCCCTGTGCTGGTTCAGCGTACGCTGCGGCCAACTGGCCGACCGGCTTGTGCAGCTGGTGTGCAGAGACAGGTATCGGAGAGAGTGCTCACAGACACCGCCTTTGCTCCTGCAGGGAGAGGCAGAGAAGGGAGTATACAGAGGCTGGCAGCTCTGGCTGACGCCGTCAGAGTGAAGAGGAGAGGACTCTTGGAGCCTCCCTGCAGCGCACATCTACGGCGGAGCGTGCGAGGCAAGCCTGATGGCTGAGACCTCTGCGTTTGTGAACTACTATGCCAGGACT
>CM030939.1:5086009-5144985 GCA_018136815.1 Isochrysis galbana | reverse complement strand
ACGCCTACAGCCTTGAGAACTTGAGAAGTTGAGTAGAGAAAGCACCTACGGCCTACGGGCTACGGGTGCCGTGGTGCCCTACCGTGGACCTTGGGAGGAAACTTGAAACTTGCATATCCCCTATTATTCTCCCGTTACTATCCTCCCTCGTAGGTCGAGTTCCGAGTTCCGAGTTCCGTCGTCAAATATGGACCACGTTTGGAATCGTAGTCTTGTGGAGCGTCTTGCTGGCTAGCATCCCTAGCCACATACACCGGACGAGCCATGCACCAACCGTGCACACCCCCATCGCGGGGTAGGGGCCCCGTTGCCGATGCGAGGCACGGTCCCTCAGCACTACATACGATTATAAACTAGGACAACAAGAAAACTCTGACATATCGACCTCTATCCGTCGATCGAGTGATGGCATGAAACGGTTGCTCGCGAGCTCGCACTGCGTAGTGCCCTTCCCTTGGTTCTCGTCGGGATGGCCCCCAGCAGCACAGCGGCATGGTCTGCGCCAGCGAGGGCAGGAGCACGACAGGAGAGTACTAAGCCTTCCATCCACCACGTTGCCGACCGTCACTCTGTGGACCAGGCAGTCTGGATGGACGTGCAGCATTGTGTCACACGCGGAGAATCTAGCACTAGTACTGGCAAGACGTCATTCCAGGCCGAATCTTGCTTTTCGGGTTGCAGCGGGCTTTCATTGGCTCATCTGGATCAAGATAGCATACTGCGCACATCTGATTCATTTTCTGCTGGAAGTCAAAGCGGATCGCAAGTGACAACCACAGCTGGACGCCACTGGATCTCCAGCAGCTCAATTAGACGCCAACCAACACCGAGTCTGGCTGAGGAGAGCAGAAGTACAACCTCGACGTTGCGGCCGATGAGTGCAGTCTCTAGTAATGGCCACCAATTTGCCAGAAATAGCACAATGGCTGGATCACAAAGCTCACCGAATCTGCGAGGTAGCTCGCGACAGAAACGGAATGTCGGGGCGCAGTCCACAACACACTCGACGTGGGCTGCCGAGCCACCTCCAGCTGTGTCAGTGCTCCGCTTCACCGGGCTCCCTCCTTCTCTAGCGTCTGCAACGCTCATTCGCGTTTTCCGAGAGCATGGCATGCGATTCCAGTGCGCATTTTTCGTCCACAATGCCCTCGGACGACCCTCAGGGCAGGCATATGTACTAACTCAGCCGCACATAGCATCTTCATTTCCGCGCCGCCTGCGGCCTACGGTGATGGGCACACATGCCCCGGGAGCCACCTCAACGCCCCTCATTACAGTTGTTGAATGCTCCTTGGCCTCTCTTCAGACCGACTACGAGAAGCGATCCCTGGTGGGCAGATGGGTTGAATGGCCCAAGAATTTGTATGGCAACGCTGCACGCGAGTCCGGCTCACGTGTTGGTGACAATGCGAACATGAAAGGCAGCAATGGCCGTGCTCCATGCCTTGCCAGCCTTTCACATACGCACGAGGCTGTGGTGGATGGCATCGAGACTTATGCCGGAGCTTGTACGGCAAGTATGCAGCCGGATTCCGATGTCATAAACTGTTGCGGTGAGGGCAAGGACAATGGGTGGAGCGAATCCGTTTCTGGGAAGACTCTGCCTTATCGCACTCAAGACGTTGATCTCAATCCGGTTGAGCCCTGGTCGAGAATACCTGAGATGGAGACCGGCGTGCCATTTACAAACAAGAACACAGTGGTCTTCCCCAGCGCAATGCCCCCTCGGTCTGAGCACGGCTCGCGAGCCTTTCGAGGCAAACCACCTCCTCGGGTTGCGGCAAGAGTGATCCGCACGACTCCGCTAGCCGTGGGTGAAGTGTGTCGGCCACCATTTTTTCACCCATCGGAGAAAGCAGAGGCGACGGATGCGGATCTCACGTCGCCGTTAGGGCGACGAAAGGTCACAAGATCTTCCTCTCACCCTTTCTTTTGGCGCTCACGTGCCCACCTCAACATTGACCTCGTGAAGTCGGATCCCCACGCGAGAGCTCTTGCAAGACTAGATAATTGCTGAGAAGAAGATTCACGCACCAACGATGGCAGCAAAGAACCACCTCAGGCAATGTTTGTCCTGTTTCAATTCATCACAAGTTGGTAGCCCTAGTTTTTTGTGGCTCTGAGATCGCGGCCCGATGACACTTTTGCTTGGCTGAGTCTTGACTATCTTGTAACTGTTGGTGTTTTGCGTTGCTTAGCTTTATTCTCTCACACGTTCGTTGCTTTGGCTCCCTAATTTTGCGAATGCTGCTTTTGTATGTCTGGAAGCATCATAGCGTTAGACACTCTCTCCACACTCGCTCGCTTTCGTTCGTTCGTTCTGCTTCTTCTTCTTCTTTACGGCCCTAAGTGCTAGCCCGAGTCTGTGCAAAAGTCTTACACCGGGCCACTCACTCTTTACTCTTTGCTTAGCACCAGTATTTTCACCTCCACTGGGTGTCCAAGGATTCCCCAGGGTCTACATCTACCTGCCCCGGCAGCCGCCCCTCCCCCCCCCTCGTGGCCCACGACCCCCGTGCCCCCCACGAAAGGCAATGTCGTGCCGGTGATTGACCCCCCTCCCTTGCCCCGCACGTGGCGGTCTATTTTGGGGAGAATGACACGGTCGTCTACGGGAGGGAATCAGAGAAATGAATAAGGGGCACACATCACTATAAGATATGCGGAGCTTCAGTAGCTGTGGGCAATCGCACGCGATTGGCCAAAGAATGGCCTAGAGGAGGAGGTGGTAGGTTGTCGCATCAGCGATCCGCGATCGACCTCTTTCCTCTTTTGATTTAGACGTCTCCGCACGTTTCTATGCCCCTATATGCTCCCTTTTCGTAGGCTAGGCGGCGTTAGAGAATCTTCCACCTACATGCCTCGCCTACTTTGTTGCCTGCTTTGCCTCTCGCCTGCTTTGCTTCCTTGCGTGCGTATGAGTTGGGTTGGATGGAAGCCCAGAAGCGAAGAAGGCCCTTGGTAGTGTTTCGTTGAGTGAAGTGCCCGCCCACGAGGGGTGCATTGGTGGTTGGAGTTCATGGGGAGTCCTTGGTTTGGTGGCGGTTCGAGAGAGGTGGGCGGCAGAGCCATGCTCTGGCTTTGGTTGTCTGAAGGGAAGAAGACTTTGATTGTTTCCGGATAAAGGTACCCAGCTTTCTAGGACCAGTCCTAGAAACTAGGACGGACTTTGCTAGGTGAGAGCATGAGCATACCATGTTATTTTGTCCCAAACCTTTGCTATTGAGTTACCACATGCATGTCCTCATTAAATGTTCCAAGTGTACCTAGGCACCATTCCCTTAGCAACACCAAGTTTTGTGACGCGTTTGCGGGTCACCTGGTCGGAATTGCTGCTTGCTGCTTGTCCTAGAAACGGGAGAAATGGCTGATACCACCCAATGGGGAGCTCTTCTACCCATGGTCCCCAGGAGATGAAATGTTGCTTTGACTGCCCTCTTTGAGACCTTCAGTGACCACCAAGCTTGGTTTTGTCATCTAAGTGTCCAATCCGCTAGCCTACTGCTCCAAAGGGTCTAAAATAAAACTCCTCTGGTGCGAGCGGACGCTAGAGTGCAGCACCGCATGCTGAATGTGGTAGCAAAAGTAAGCAAAGACAAGCTCCGCAGAGTTGGTCATGGGGAGAGCTAAGGTTGAATGGGATGTGGAGATGGTTTGCTTCAGGTGATGGTGATGGGATGTCTCATAAGCTCACCATAGGCTATAATGGAGGCATGATCGGCAGAGTCCTAGAAATCCAAGAATTTTCTAGGACGTGGTCCTAGTTTCTAGGACGGAATTTTTGTCCGTTCCGTTCCTGTTCCTTGTCCTTGTTTCTCTTTCTGTGGCTGGTGGGGAGGCGAGGGCGGGGGAGCCATGCATGTCGACGTCTTGGTCGGGCGGGGCAGACGCCTGCGAGCGCTTCGGCTCCGGCGGCTTGGGGCGGATCCGTTGGGACGTCGTGGCTGCGGTGGGCTGGGAAGGGGGAGCTGTCAGCGCGTGGCGCTCCATCGCTCAAATTATAATTATAATAATAGTTTATTCTACAAAAAGTCGTCAAATATTCGAGGACATATAGTAAGTCGTGCATGGCCAAAATGAACACCAGATAGATACAATGTCAGCTAGAGAGCAAATGCTGATGGCTCTAGAGTAGAGTAAGCGACGCCACAACTTGCAGAAAGCAAAACGAAAAGAGGGAGGCGCACGAAAAGTTTGGCCAAGGAGCATGCCCATACCGCTTGATTTGGCTGCATGTATGCTGTGACTAGGACAACAAGTGCACCATCTAAGCACTCTAACCTCTTCCCTCGACATCTTCGTCATGCTCACAACGTTCCAACCTAATTGCAAATTCGACTCGCAGTCCCACCTGCAATAGCAGAATAGTATCGCGAGCCGCAGTACGCGGGCTTACTAGACGATTGTTGTGCACGTTCTTGTTCCTTACGTGCAAGTGTAGGGTCTGATTCCAGGCGCGAAAGATAGGCCTGTCCGTATTGCTCATAAGGATCATATGGCGCCGCCTGAGAAGAAGGGAGAGTAAGATTTAGTCGGCCATCCTCAGAATTCACTTCATGAGGGCCTGACAAGATGACCCAAACACCAAACGATAGTCAGTTTCAAGCATCGGGCTAGCAAATCAATCGAATACAACGAAGGCGAGATTGCGGTCGGAGCCTCACCACAAATCTAAGAAGGATGAAGGACGTTACCAAGGAAATGGCTGCTATGCGGAGGGCTGAATCCACACGCTTTAGTGGGGGCTGAACTTCATATTTTTCGAGGAGACGGTCTCTCATGGCCTGCAGATGCATGTCGGATTGTGGGTGTAAGCGTGTCGGCTGTTGACTGGACATGCCATGGACAATGTTCGAGGAGGCGGACTTAGATCATTGCAGTAGCATGAGGTTGAGGCGTCAAACACGCGGAAATTGGGTCAAATGAAGGGTGAAGTCCACAATCCATGACTCCTCCAAAGTGGCTTACCAGCTCTGCATCCTTCGCGACGACGTAGCCACCACGTCCAGAGGCGCCGTTTTCCTCGTAATATGTCTCTTTACTATTCAAACGTTCGGAGACGTAGCCCCAGCCCACGCGAAGCCGCAGTAGGAATGCAAACAGAATGGCTGAGCCACCAACATTGGCAGCGAGCAACGCTGCTGGGAGCTGTTCCGCAGCACTGTAAGTGCTCAACGCAATCGGCAGCGAGACCAGCAGCGTGGCCGGTATCCACACATATGAGAGCCGTTTTCCAAATTCCTCAGTCTCTGGCCAGCTGAAGAAGGCCTCGTTTCTCAGCTCACGCAGCTCGTATGTCGGCTGCTGCTCCATCGGCACTTCGCTCTGGGCAAACGCTGACGCTGCCGGGGGAGACGGCGGTGGCGGTGGGCTAGAATCGTCTTGAGCGATGGGTACAGCACACCGTCGTCGTCCGTGCACACAAAGGTGACGGGCCCTCAACCCATGCGTCTCCATGAGCAGGAAGCAGACAAGCAGCAAGCAGCTACTGCACACCGACTTCAGCTGCATCTTGGAACGATGCGGATGCGATCTTCACATTATTTAAAGAAGGGGAGTTATAATTATAACATATAATGGGAGCCCGGGGTCTGCGAGGGGGAAGATTTGAAGGGGTGCATATGTATATGTGCATGTATCTGTGGCATCAGCACACGTCAAGGCGCACGGGCAAGTGCGATGAGGGGTGTCGTGATAGTACCGGGCTAGTGGGATTAGTGGTACTAACGCTCAGTTACTTTATTATTTCTTACTAGTACTATTATTATTCTTGCAAGAGCACAAGAAAAAGAAATTCTCGACTATGGACTATAATGGCTATGTGGCGCGGCATTCATCACCATCACCAACTGATAAGAGTAAAGATTAATGCACTGCGCGATGGCAATGCTTTGCGTAGCAAGTCATTGGTGTTGATTGGGATGCGGACATTGCCGTTCAACACGGTGTAGCATTTTGCGCCCACATTGAGAGCTCTGAGGCCTCGCCTCGCGCAGCTCTTGCCACAACCACGCATGGACCTACCGCCACAGCCGCCCTGAACACTGTCATGGCATACTTTGTGAAGGATCCCCACCCCACATTTTCGCTCATCGCCCAACTCTCAAGCCATATCGATGCCTTTTTGATCCGTGCCATGTAAAAGTTGGAAGAGAGCCGAAAGCCGAACGACTATTCACACTCTTATACCCCAGCGACCATCATCCGAAGAGTTAACTTCATTCCTTTCGGTGTGCGATGCACGTAAGAAGCTCCGCCGCATATGAGGGTGGCGTGGAACCGGGGGCCAGGACCTCGGTATACAATGGCCATCACACTGGACAGAGGCAAGCATTATCCCTGGACCTAGTGCCCAACATTGCTCTCAAGCGTCAGAAGGAGTGTCGTCATCCATAGAGCTGTCCGGAGAAGATTCACTCCACGAAACAGGCTCGTCGACGCGCATCAGGACATCAGGGCGTCCCAGAGCATCGCGCACGACAAGTAGCTCCTCATCTAGGTACGACACGAGCACAGAGCGCTTGTACTGGACAGGATTTTGAAACGGGAGCTTCAGGTTGAGGTATTCGGACTCGGCAGAATCATACGTCTCAACGAGTCGCACCGCGGACTCCGCCTCGAGCTTGGAGCAAAGCTTAAGTGTATTCTCGAGAGTAAGCACACGCGTGCGCAGCGAACCCTCTACTCGAGGTTGTTCCTCACGGATGGTGATGAATGCATCCTCTACATCGATCAGGTCAGAACCGGAGGGTGACTTGGGTGCATACTTAGCACCACGAAATAGAAGCATGAGCGCCTGGAAAGAAAAGGAGGCGGGTGAGTAGGACAGGTCTAAGGCGTGTTCAGGGAGCGATACGAATTGAAGGGACCGTGGACGCTCAGGCAAGTACGTATGCGTGCACGGCTCTCGCACCTTCAAGCTCGGCGTGGCGCCCGAAGCATATAGAACCTTCCACTTTCCGTTCAGAAGCGGGGACGTTGCGGGCGAGCGTGTGGGGTTCGAGGCCTCAAGAGCCAGCAAAATTTCACCGATGACAGCTCTGTCCGGCCGCACCCCTCCCATACCCTCTCCAACCTCAGCCTTGAGAGCCTCCTTAGCAATCATCCCCTCATCCAAATCAATGGGCTCAGGGTCCATGTCGGGTGAAGCTGAGTCGGAGGGCGCGTCCTCTTCCTGTAAAGTGCAAGGGCAAGGGGAGAAGCGAAAGAATGAGAAGCAGAAAGCGCAGAGAGCGTTGAAAGTAAGAGGCGGAGCGTATGCACAGAGAGAGAGGGGAATTGGGCCTCAGGATGCTGGCTCAGGACTGTTCTGACAGAAGCCGAAGAGGGGGGAGGGAGAGGAAGGGGGAGGGCAAGGCAGGGAAGCCGCGTTCGAGAGAGAGAGCGCGCGCGAGGCAAAGCTAGCGGATGGGATTCTGCGTGTGAAGCAGGGAAGGGGATTGGCTACGAGAGAGGGGCAAGGGGATGGGAAGAGAGAGAGGGAGAGAGAGAGCAGGGTGTGCTTGCGGACGACGGAGATTTGTGCTCTTCGCTCTGCCTCACCTGCATGACGAGGGCTGCAGGGCGCAGCGCGAGCGAGTGCGCTTGGCGCACTCCGAACTGTGCCACTGGTCCGAGCGAAAGCGCGCCTACGCCTGCCTGGAGCGCGAGAAGGGCAAGAGCGCCAAGAGGAGAGTACTGCATCGCGCGAGGAAGACGCCACTCCCGATTCCAGACTGCAGCAGCGGAAGCGACCAGGCTAACAGAGAGAGGGCTAGGAGGGGGAAGTGGGGAGAGAGGGAGAGAGAGAGAGAGAGGGAGAGAGAGATCAGAGAGAGAGGGAGAGAGAGAGAGAGAGGGAGAGAGAGATCAGAGAGAGAGGGAGAGAGAGAGAGGGAGAGAGAGAGGGAGAGAGAGATCAGAGAGAGAGGGAGAGAGAGAGAGAGAGGGAGAGAGAGATCAGAGAGAGAGGGAGAGAGAGAGAGGGAGAGAGAGAGAGGGAGAGAGAGAGAGAGAGGGAGAGAGAGAGAGAGAGGGAGAGAGAGAGAGAGAGGGAGAGAGAGAGGGAGGGAGTGAGGGAGAGGGAGGGAGGGAGAGAGAGAGAGTGGACTCCTGAGATGCCTTTCCCCACGCTGGTTGCGTGCTGGGAGAGAGGATTCTGAGCCGGAAACACCGAAATAAAGTAAAGTATGCCGTCGGCTGACGGAGAGTTTAGAGGAGATGGTGCGAGTACCAGTTGCACCTCGATGGGATCTCTCTCTTTCAGCCTGAGAGAGAAGAAAGAAGGAGGGGGGTGCGGGTGGGCAGGGCCACAAGGAGGGAAGTTCTGCGAGCTTCCACGAAGTTTCCATCCTAAAGAGAACTCACATATGTACTATACTATGAGGGGGGCGGGAACATGGTACTCTTTTGTAGAGCTAAAAGTAGTATATATGGTACTCCATTGTATCCCATATTGTAATGAAGATACGTAGTGAGTATTCTCTATAAATTGTGGTGGCACTGTTTCCCCCCCTGAGTGGGGTGGTTCCTAAGAATAAGAAAGCCAAATTTATGCGATCCATCGCTGGTCGTTGGCGAGACGGGGGGGGTGGGGGGGCAGGGCGCAGGGGGCCATTACGATGGGGACGTATGGACACTGAGTAACAAGGTGAGTGTGAATGTGAATGTAATACCAGTGAGAGGTAGAGGGTAGAACAGCAAAACGTGCATATAATGTGTATTATTGCGTTGGCAGAGGGCAGAAGATTGCTAGTTGCTAGTTGCTGGCAGGGGGGCGTCGTGCGTTGTGTACCTTAAGTTCTTAACTTGTAAGAGGACAAGAGAGGCAGCAAGAGCAAGAGCACCAAAATCCGAAAGCTGGAACCTATCTCTTAAGAGGCGAAGCACCTTCGGGGGTGCTGCACGCCGTCGCCGCGCCGCGCCGTCCCCTCCCATGCCTCTCAGACCACCTCGTTGGCGGCTGTAGCGGCATGGGAGAGGGCGTCTCCATACCCCTCACCCATCATATCTTGGCCCTAGCCCCCAGCTCGACGCGCAGCGCGAGCTAGGTCACCATTTGTGTCACCCGGGCGGCGCTGCATGCGCGCGCCGCGAAAGGTGCTTCACCTTTCGCGAGCAGATGGGCGAGCATCTAGGCGGTGGGAAGGGGGACGGGCAGGCCTGCTTGCCTTTGTTTGTTGGTCGGCACGTTCCGATCGCCACAGTGGCGGGCGAGTGGCTGCTGGTGTTGGCGGCTGGCTGCTGGCTGCTGCAGCGGCAACGGCGCAGCGCACGAGCGCGAGCCAGCAATGTTGGCGCAGGCAGGCTGTTTGTGTGTGCGCGCCCGATGAGGGAGTGGTTCTGGCTAGACACATATGGACTGCCTGCGCGCAGGCAGTCCACTGCAATGCGCGCATGTGCAGTCTAAATGCTTGCTGCGTGTGTTGTGCTCATCCTCTCGCTCGCTTGTATGTGGTCTGTTTCAAAGGGGAACGCTTTGCCCATCAAAGAATGTGGTCCAAAGGGTTTGTGAACAGTTCATCTTGTGTATGAAACTCCTTTGTCAGGCTTAGATTACTCAGCATCAATAAATGCCCCCAAAACGTATTATCTTGATGAGAGTTGTAAACTGCAACTCCATCTCCTGTAGCATGCGTAGTGAACGACGTGTGACGCCGGCTCGTCGGCATCATCGCCACCGATCAGTTTATGGGAGCAAATTTCGGGCGAGGCGACTCCATCTTATGCATAAGACTAGTCCTCCATATTGATGGCAAGGCTCCAGCTCAATGTTGGTGTCCTCTAGGCTCCAAGGGGCCGCCAATATGCTAGGAATTAAAAAGGGTCTCGAAGCACCTTTGCAGGTGCTTCCAGCCGCCTCTTAAGAGATAGAACATTTAACATTGAAGGTGTTAACGTACTCTTTTGACGATTAAAATTTTTCTTAAAAATCCCCGCTACGTGTGCGGCTTAGGCTTAAGGCAGTAAGGCAGCGTGCTCGCGTGCTCGTGTGCTCGTGTATCGTGTACCTCCCTTCTACCCAACCTTAACCACCTTCAACTTCAACCCCCTTCCCCTTCCCCGGTTCTCTCTTTAGCGGAGATACTGGCTTCGGGCTTCGGGCTTCGGGGTGGCCGTGCGCGCTGCTTCGGCCAGGAGTTGGAGCGAAGGGGGTGGGAGACTATGGATTCCTCGTCACTTTGACTAAGCTTATTGTTTTTACCGTTACCGTTGTAGCTAAATTCCTACCATGCTATCCTCCGGGACTTTCCCACTGGCCACTGGCCACTGGATCTCCGGTCATTTAGATTTAAGTCATGTTACGTATGTCTAAGCCTCTCGCCCCCTAAGAGCAAGAGAGCAAGAGGCAAGAGGTCGTCAGAAGGTTGCAGATTAAAATCTTTATCCACCTCGTAGAGAGGGCTTGTCGTGTTTCTAATATGCTTTGTTAACTCTTAACTATTACTATTAGCTGCCGATGCGCCAAAATTTTTCCAAAATGTTGGAGCTTCCACACTTTCTTTTATCAATTGCTCGCTACAGGCTGACCCGCAGCCCCCCAGCTCTCAGGGGACATTGGGGGACATTCCCTCTCAGCCTCTCACTTATCTCTTACACGCACCTCCTCACCTCCTCCTCCAGACGCTGCGAAATCGCGAAAATCCGAAGGTCCAAAAAATTGGCGCTTTCATTCCGGCACTAAGGGGTTTTAACTCCCCACGAGGCCGGTCGCCGACGGCTCGGCGCGTCGCCTCCCCACGCTGGCTGCCCCTCCCTCTCTCTCTCTCCTTCGATGGCGGAGCCCCCACGGCGTCCCGGTGCTGCAGTTCTGGTCAAGAGCGAGAGTACCGGGGTGGCCTGCGGTGCAAACTCACCGCCTCTCATCCTCGCGCTCGGTGGCGGTGGTCGCTTGGTTGCGCTCGGCTGGCTTGACTCGCTCCACGTCTTCTCGAGGGCGGAGGAGGGGCAGCCGCTGGTCCCCACGCCACTCGCGCCAACCGGCGTAGTGCGCAGCCTCTGCATTGATCCGACCGGTAGATTTCTCCTCTCGGGCGGAGACGATAAGACGGTCCGGGCGTGGGACCTTGGCTCGCACACAATGCTTGGCTCGTGGGTCCACTCAAAGAAGATTGGATGTGTGGCGTTCGCTCCCGACAGTGAGGGCATCAACGGCATCGGGCTCTTCGCCGACAAGTTTGGCGAGGTTTTCACGGTTAACCTGAAAGATTTCGGCGCGGCGCCAGTGCTCAAGCTTGGTCACTTGTCGCCTGTATCGCACCTAGTGTTCACGCCATCGGGCCGCAACCTAATCACGTGCGACCGAGAAGGCCACGTGCGGGCGAGCGTCTGGCCCCACAGCGACATCATCGACAGGTACTTCATGGCGCATAAGACCTCCCTACAGGTCGTGCTGCCGCTCGTCACGGCGCCCTTGCTATTCACGACGACGGTCAACGGCGCCGAGGTGTGCATCTGGGAGTTGGAGACGGCGATTTGCCTTGAGCAGTACTCTGCAGCCGATCTGAGGGATTCCATGGATGGGCGTGCAGCTAGGCCGGGCGACCAGGCGATCACTGTTCGTTGCGCATGTGAATGTGTTGACCGCGGTATGATAGCCACTGGCTTCTCCAACGACTGCAAGGTTTACTTCGCGTCGGTGCAACGCAGCGCAGCGGGCGCCTTGCAGCCAAAATCGGAGTTGTCCTTGACGTTGAGATCTGTTCCTCTAGCGCTCAAGTGCTCGGATGGGGAGAGGCAGATCCTGTGCGTCCTGAATGAGCTCGACTTGGTCTGCTTTGACCTCGCAAAGAGTGGCATGGATGTGGAGGCGATTCCGACAGTCAGCTTCTCAGTGAGCTCTTTGCCGGCTCCTGCAGCGTTGACAAGAGAGGGCGAGGCAGCAGCGACCGGGGAGGAGGAGGGCGAAGAGCAAGATTGAGCTTGGGGCGCGAGTCAATCCACTAGGAAGTACGCACCGTCCTCCGTGCAGAAGAGAGCGCCTAGACGGCCTGCTCGTCGGGCAAGCAAAGAGAGGACTGTAGGTTGTTACGTGCATGTTGGCGATACATACGGGGCGTTGCGACAAACAACACGAGGAACGTAACGGGGCCTCTTGGAGCTTCTTCTCTTTCACAAATTCTGAGGTGAATGTTTGATTCAATTGTGTACCCTGTCAAGCGCAACACCTTGATTTCATTGTTCCGCGATGTTGCGCCGTGTCCGTATCATCCTATACTTTATACCAAAATGGGGGGGGGGGTAATAAAAACTGGACCTCGGGGCCGACTCGGGTTGCATGTTGCACCTTCTCTATGGCGCATGCTATCACCGCTCCCGATTCCCCTGGTAACCCCCGCCAATGCGCCCCATAGGTGATGCCATATGCCATAGGTCATAGGCAACCAAAGGCAGAGAACTAGAGATCGAGGAAGAGACGATACGATTGAAACCTCGGGTTCGGTTGTTTTCTAAGTAGAGGAGTAGAAGGCCTTTATTTAGGGGTGGCTCAGGAACATTGGGCCCCGCGCTTCGTGCCTAGGGGGATTCTCCCGACTTAGCAGGAATTATAGTACGTGTGCCGCGAGTCTTCGCCTAGGCCTAGCTAGGAGCCAATGAACCAATAGAAGTGGGGACAAAAAAAAGCTTTTGACAATTGCAATTGCACGCTCAACATGACGCATGACGGAAAGAGCCTCGCCTAATCATAATCAAGGCTAGGGCTGACCATTAACATGCAAGTTCTTGGGAAACCCATTAGTAGTTTTTCAAGGTCAGCACATTAACAGGTTGAGTTTCAACTAAGTTTATACTTGGTTCGCCCATGGGGGGGCACGAGCCCCCCCCTCTCTCCACTCCTCCCCTGCCATCTGGGAGGAACCACTCATGCTCCTGGCATGCCTGATGGCTTGCCAGGAGCCCACTGCCTTGCTGACCCACTCTCTCACTGGCAGGCTCGCCTGCCTCGCGCATCCTGGCCAGTCGTGGCGTCGCCTCTTCCTCCAGCTGCGTGGCCACTTCCAAAAAACCTTGGCCGGGTGCGTCGGACGTCTCCTCTTCCTTCTCCTCTTTCTTCTCCTCACCCTCCTCCTCCTTTTCGTTCGCCTCGGTAGGAGCGGGCGCCTCGGCGGTCTCGGCCTCCTCCTTCTTCTCCTCCTCGAGCTGCGTGGCCTCTTCCAGCTGCGTGGCCTCTTCCAGCTGCGTGGCCTCTTCCAGCTGCGTGGCCTCTTCCAGCTGCGTGGCCTCTTCCAGCTGCGTGGCCTCTTCCAGCTGCGTGGCCTCTTCCAGCTGCGTGGCCTCTTCCAGCTGCGTGGCCTCTTCCAGCTGCGTGGCCTCTTCCAGCTGCGTGGCCTCCTCGAACCGAGTGCAGAAGACTTCTCCGACTGGTGCGTCGGACGCAGCCGTCTTCTCCTTCTCCGCCTTCGCGCGGCGGCCCTGCTCGCCAAATTGCACGCAATAGCCCGCGACGCGGCCCAGCCGCCGCACCCCAGACTCGCCTTTGACTCCACCCTCGGATACCCAGGTGAGGGACCGATCAGAGTCGCGACGTACAACGTCAACGGCACCAAAGGCGGCAAACTTGCCGCGGTGCTCTCTCAAGCGCGTAAGGCGGGCGTAGACATACTCCTTCTCCAAGAGCTGCACGCATACGAAGATGGCTCACATCGCCGATCGTACAGAACGGCGAACCTCCTAGGCTGGCACTGGTTTGACTCGCCGGGAGAGCTAGCGGACCCGGCAAGCGGAGTAGCGATCGCGATTCGCGAAACGTGCGCCAGGGTGACCCCTAGAGTAGACTCCGTAGTGGAAATCATAAAAGGAAGATGCATAAAGGTAGATATCGAGATAGACGAAAAAACATACCGTATCATTTCCGTGTACCTAAGCGCCAACCCGAGCCCGAGGGGCGCCCAGATAGAAAAACTTCGCCACGACCAACACGTAGCGGAAAGCATAAGTACCCCGACCCTAATGGGGGGCGACTTCAACTGCGTAGAAAACGTAGCGACCGACACGGCAGGCACGGGGCCGGCACCTTATGCCAATGTACGATGAATGGAAGCACGTGGCGAAACTCTATACCCACCCCCTACTAAAACACACAGACAAACACCTGCACTTCAAGCACGTTACCCATAGGAGGCTGGGTACGCGAAACCGGTTCGCAGCGGCGACCACCACAAGATGTAGACTCTGCGGGAAACACAGAGAAAACTCGACGCACCTAGCTAGATGCCCGTCCACGCTTCCGATATTTCAAACCATAGAAGCCGCAGCGGGGTACACCCCGGCGAAAGACAAATCGACGACTCAAAAAATCAAAGACAGACTATTCGCATACCCGAATTCCCCGACGCCGGATAGCCTTAAAGCCCTCTACCTAATAGCATGGAGATACATCATAAGCGACTTCTACAAAGTGGAATTCGAAAATCACACCTTCCACCACGTACCGGTTATCGAAAGAGTCCTAAGCAGGTTCACGGCCCTCGTCAGAGGTCGGGAACCTCCGGACAACTTCTTAACCGCACGCACGCGCAAGGCCTCCCTGGGAAGGAAGCCGAAAATCAAATCTCCACACGACCTCAGCGCCCCTGTCTTCTTAACTAACAACAAAGGCGCCCTAGTCATGAGCACGAATCTATCTCTGGTAGCGGAAGCCCTCAACATAGCAGAGCGACTAGCCTAACCAAGCGACCCCGCGCCGCGAGCCGCCCACCATCCTAAAGTAGGCCCTAGACACACTGACCACAGCTGCCTGACACCCAGCACAAGGAGCAAACACACAATAGCCGGTAGCCCGATGGCATAGGAGGAAGGCGCGAAACAGGCCATCGCGAATCGGCACACACCGTCTGCCACTGGAGACCCACGACACCCAGCCCCTAGGTAGAGCACGAGGGACCATCTATAGCTATAGTTATAGTTATTATCATTATCTACATTTCGATAAGTTGGTGGTGCGCGCGGAGCGCGGCCGCTCTGAACGCTCCTATGCCTCCAGCGCCCAACGCGAGGTCAACTGCTGGTGCTCGCAGCCCCTCCCATAAGTGCCCATTAATTTGAGTTTCTCAGAGTCAGAGGGCCCAAACTTAGCACATTAACAGGTTTAGTTTTGGGCTTTGGGCTGGGTGTTAACAGGTCAGATGTTGCCCATTACTGGGTATGAATGGTATTAATTTGTTAACGGGCTTAACCCAGCCCTAGCCTTGATCATAATAATACTTCACATCCCAGACCCACCCGACCCATACCCCCTAACCCGTAACACTAACACACCATCAACGCGGCCCCAAAACAAAAAACACCAAAACCCGACGACAAAACGAAAACGACAAACACGACTTAACACTCAGCCTGAACATGGGAACGGGAACGAGGAAGCTAGACCATCGGGGATCGGAACAAGGAACAAGGCGCCCGCCTCTGGAAGCCCCATTCACCATTATTATTCATTCACAGAGCCCCTAAATATAGAGCACGTGACACGTGAGAGCACGTGGAACGTGGCACGTGGGGCCGGGCCGCAGGGCGATTGGAAGGATTGGTAAGGGAAGCGAGTGTGGCTACAAGATAAATGTGCAGGGCCATACCCATACACCCATACCCCATACCCATACCCATACCCATACGCGCGGCGAGATTATTAAGATTTTTTTAGTATGAGAGTTTTCTTGTTGTCTTAGTTTAATCCTAGTGCTGGGGGACCGTGCCTTGACGGGCATCGGAGCCCCTACCTCGAGATGGGTGTGTGTGCGGTTGGCGCATGGCTCGTCCGGTGTATGTGGCTACGGATGCTAGCGAGCAAGATGCTCTACCAGACTACAATTCATTGCGAATACTATTATTTATACCACGGACTTGCAGCTCCTACAGCTCCCAGCCTCGCGCAGTAAAGTCCGTGCTTTACACCCCACACCAGCCGCCACCAGCCTCCACTCTTCCCCCCCCCCCCCCCCCTTTTTTTTTAAAACAAAACCCCCTCGGTCGTGCTGTCCCCCCCCCCCCGCCCCCCCCCCCTCTTTCTCCTCTCTCTTGCTTTTCTACTACTCTCTACTCTAGAGTTCTCCTCTCTCCTCTCCCCACCCTCTCCTCTGCTGGCTCCCTCCCTCTCTCTCTCTCTCTCTCTCTCTCTCATCCCCCTCTCCCCACACGGCCCGTTCCCCCCTCCCCCTCCCCACTCTCCATCCCATGTTTCCCCCTCTTCTTTCACCCCTTCTTCGCAGCTCTCTCCTCCTCTCTCCCCATCCATCCTTCCCCGGCGGGGGCGAACAACCTCCTCGCCCCCCGCCCCCCCCCCCCCTCCCCCCCCCCCCGCGCCCGGCACCCCCCCCCCCCCCCGCCCCTCCCCCTCTCGCCCCGCCCCGCATGCCGATCGAGCCGCCGATCATGAAGGGCTCGAGCGCAGGTCGCACACCCCACGCCACGCGCGCGCATGGCGGAGGCTTCTCCCCCCTCCGCCATTCCCCCTTTCCCTTCCCCGGCCCCTCGACGCACGCCTCTCCCTCTCCCGCCTCCTCAGACCCGGCCCTTTCTCTGTGAGAGAGGGACTGAGCGCTGTGCTTCACCCCCCCCTCCCCCCCTTGTTTTCTGCCACTGAATGCTGTCCGCAGGCCGCGTGAAGCAGGGCAAGCTCACCAGCGAGGAGGTGCTTCGCCGAGAAATCCCGTGGTCCACACTCCAGGTGCGAGGCAGGCAGAGCTAGAGAGTTCAAGCAGAGAAGAGGCTGGGGTGAGGGGAATGATTGTGCGAGGGGAGAGACAGCGAGGCACGCAGGGGTATGCAGAGCAGTGACAGAGGCAGAGGCGGGAATAGCTAGGGCGAGCAGGTGGCGGAGCGGGAGGGAAAGGAGAAAGACGAGTGGGAATGAGGCGAGATAAAATGGTGGTGCCGGGATCCGTCACGCTTCAACTTCTTGGTGCTTGTGGCTAGTTGCGGTATGGCTGCAGTCTTGACAGCGCTGGCAGTGCAACCCGGATGCGACGAGCGGGAGGTAGTGTGCTCGGAAGTCTTGAGTTGCGATGGCTCTCGACCCGCTGCCCCGGGACTCACAGTTTGTGAGCCTCCCTCTGCTGCATTCATGCGCCCATGTGCGCACCGATCCATTCAGATCTTTTCGCGGATCATATGGTGCACGTCTCTGGGAGGAAGAGAGGGGGCCTGGCAGTGATTTTGTCATTGCGGAAGAGCGTATTCCGCTGCTATAGGAGACTAGGGCTGGATGCACTACGGTGCATGCGTGGTGAGCCCCCCCCCCCCCTTGGTATGAGCAGGAGAAGGGCATCATCACAAAGGAGCAGCTCGCCTCTGTGTACCACCTTGTTGAGCTTGTCACGACGCGGCAACTCTCCTCGCAGTTGCTCCAGTTCGAGGCGCGCGGCGTCGAGATGGTTTCGCTCTTCAATGCGCTACTTACTGGCGTCAACAAGGACGAGGTGGTGCAGTACGTGCTCGCGCTGATGGACGAGCTACTATTGGCGCAGCCGGCATTTGCCGGCCAATTCCATTCTGCGCTTTACGCCACACAGGGCACGCTCGACGCTTTCGACCCCTTGCTCAAGCTCCTCTCACGCCAACACCTCTTCACCGTTGAGAAGGCTGCGCTAGTGCTCGCTAAGCTTCTCTCATACGATCACTTCCACCCGGCGATTGCGGACGCTCACGCAGAGGAGGTGCTGGAGCGGAAGCTCTCTTCCTTCGCGCTTTGGAGCGTCGCGCTCTTGAAGAGTGTTGACCCAACCGATGGCTATGACCAGCCCAAGGTTGCGCAGGTACTCGCGGCGGTGCAGCAGCTCGTTGCTACCGCGCCTGGCCGCAAGGCCTTCATCAAGGCGGACGGGCTGCCGCTGCTCCTCGGCCTGATGTCGGGCGGCTCGTATGCAACGCACTCGGCAGTGCAGCTGCTCTATGTTGTGCTCATGGTTGTGTGGTCGCTCTCATATACGCCCGAGTGTGCGGCGAAGCTCGCGGCGGCGGCTGGCCTGCTGCCCAAGCTCGTAGATATCCTCAAGAACGTGCAAAAGGAGAAGGTCGTGCGTGTCACGTGCGCCGCGCTGCGCAACCTCCTCGCGATTGAGACGTGCGCGTCGGATATGATCGGGGCAGGAGTGATGAAAGCGCTTCAAAACCTGCAGCACCGCAAGTGGGCCGATGAAGATGTCAAGATTGACGTCGAGTATCTTGCGCACGCGCTCGAGGGTTCGCTCAAGTTGATGTCCTCTTGGGACGTTTACGCTAAGGAGGTGGCGTCCGGCCGCCTCGAGTGGTCGCCCTCCCACAAGTCGGACACCTTCTGGAAAGACAACTACAAGGCCTTCGAAGCGCACGATTGCGCCACACTTAAGCAGCTAGTCGATTGCCTCTCCTCCTCAGACCCTACTACGCTCGCCGTCGCGTGCCACGACGTGGGCGAGTTTATCAAGGCACGCGCGCCCGCGCCCTCGTCTACCTCGCGCCCATGCCTGCTTCTCCCCCGCTTTGAGGCTCACGCGTGAGCACAACCTATCTACTCAGGTGCACCCGGAGGGACGCCGTCTTATCGCGCAATTTGGGCCCAAGGCGCCAGCAATGAAGCTTCTCAAGCACGAAGACCCACAGGTTCAAAAGTACGCCCTCGTCGCTGTCCAGCGCCTCATGGTCATTAACTGGGAGTACCTCAACTCTAACTAGACGAAGGACGCTCGGACGCAGTCGATGTGCTCGGTGTAACAGTGTGGTGTTAGCGGACCTACACCTACGCATCGCTGCTTCGCACCATTGGGTGCATGCATGCGGCGTGTGAACCCCAGATCCACGAGGTCGAGGAATCTCCCGCTCCTTAACTCGGCGCGCACGCGTACGCTGTATGCCGCCATCATCGAGGGTGACCTCAGGGATGTAGCGCTGCCAGGTACTCATCGGGGAGTCCGAGCAATCAATCCCGCGGCGGCCTGTGGCGGCGAGGTGCTGGATTGGACGTTTCGTGCTGGTGCGATGATGGTGTGTTTTGAGGAATGACTGTTATGAGTTTGCACATCGGTGGCCTTTGAAAAGATAAAGGCTTCCTATGTCCTTGGTTATGTAGGCATGTGTGCTTGTTTGTGCGCGTGTGTGCACGCGCGGCCAGTTGCTGCCGAGGTCGATATACATCCACAGATTCACAGTAATCAATAAAAAGCTTCATAACATTCTCGCCGCGCGCGCGACCCTGCATAGGAACCTGCGCATGATGTTGATATTGCACTAAACTGGCGCTTAGTGTAATATCGATATGTCAATATGTGGTAGTAGTAGTAGCTACTAGTAGTAGCAGTATAATTGAATTATAATTAATACTAACTCAGTCTCAAAACTGAAGCTAGCCGGGGGTTTGCGAGGGGGCGGGAGATTCGAAGGGGTGCATATGCGTATGCGTATGTGTCTGTGAGTCAACACACGTCAAGGCGTACGGGCATGTGCGCTGAGGGGCTGAGGGGTGTCGTGGTAGTGGTAGTACCGGGCTACTAGGGCCTGACAAGAGTTGCCGGCAACTTTTTGCTTTTTGAGCAACTTTGGGGTGGCTTTGAGAGGGCGAGCAACTTTTGAGCAACTTTCAGGGCCACAGGCAACATTGAGCAACTCGAGCAACTTACCTAGCAACTTACCCATAGATAGGCCCGTTAGAGGAGCAACGGACAACGGAGCAACCTACCCCTCCTAGATCTATCTATATAGATAGGTCGATCGAGCGTGCAACTTTAACTTTAACCCCTCTGCCTCTGCCTCTGCCTCTTCTTATTCACGCAAACATCGGTGGATCGATAGAAGAGCACCTACTTGCGGAACGCCCCCCTCCCCTCTGCCTCTTCTTATTCACATAAACATCATGTTTATGTATGAAAAGTGCATGGGTTCTAACGCTCGCCGCGCCGCTATCCTGTTCCCTGCAGTGTTCCCAGCATTCCCTCTCGCCGCGCTGACGCCCGGCAGCACGCGGCGCGGCGATCGCGGCGCAATGAACAATGAACGAGCAACTCCGAGCAACATCGAGCAACTCTGCGAGCAACTTTGCCCCTTTTGGGGCCTATTTCGAGCAACTTTTGCGAGCAACTTTGGGGGTCTGAGCGACTGAGCGAACAACTCTTGTCAGGCCCTACGGGCTACCGGGCTAGTGTCGGTAGTGGTACTAGTATTAGTACTAACGGCTAACGGCCTCAGATGTTTTAATATCATTATTATGATGGGATATGGATATGGGAGCTCCCCCCTTTACCCGTACCCGTACTCGTACTCGTGCTCCGTACTTTATTTTTGTTATATGTATTTGGGACTGTGGACTGTATTCGGACCACGGCCACGGCCAAATACCAACCGTACTTACTGTATTTGGAGCCCCCTCCCTCTCACTCACCCTCACCGTAGTTCCCATCTCCATCTAGGCTCATGGCTCATGGCTCATGGGCACCACCGCGATAGGGGATAGGGATAGGGATATTGGGATAGGGATAGGCGCTGTCGGTGCAAATACAAATACGCCAGAGGGGGGCCTGAAACACATTTCCGCGCTTCCGTCAGAGGCCTGAACCTGGGTATATTTCGAAACATTTTGCCGGAAGTCCCCCTTTGTTCTGCCGGTCAAACACTACCAGAACCTACAGATAGTGCCCTCCGCACCCCCCTAGATAGTGACCGGGGCTAGAAGCGAGGCCCGCAGCGGGGGGGTCCCATGATGACTAGGAGGATCCAATTCTGTCGAACCACAATCAGTGCCCTACTATTAAAAAAAAAGGGGGGGGGGGCGAGGGAGAGAATGGCAGCCTCCTCGTCAGCGGCAGGAATTCTGTGGGTCTCCCTCGACCCTGTGCGGCGGGTGGTGGATGTCTACCCGAGGCAGATGGCCCATCGCATTGAGGCCGCCTACCGCGAGCAGAAGCCCAAGTGCGAGCTCGGTGCAGGTGAGTTGGGGGGAGGGAGAAGGGGGCAGAAGGGGGGGGGGAGGGGGGGGGAGGGAGAAGGGGCGGGGGAGGTGGGGAAGGGGGGGAGGGGGGGGGGGGGGAGAAGGGGGCGGCGTGGATTGGGGCGGAAGAGGGGCGGGAAGGGGGAGAGGGGCGGGAAAGGGGGTTGCTGGTTTGTTGGACGGCGATGCTGATCGAGAGAGCTCACATGGATGCGCAGTCCACTGCCCTATTGACACCACACCAAGGATCACGCGCAGAAATGGAAAGTGGGACTGCGTCTCTGCTGGGGTGTCTGCGATTCGGCCCTTCCTCAACTATTGCCTCCCTAAACATACCACTTCGCGGCGCCCGCAGACTACTTCAACGCAACCGTGCATTTCCAACCAGATGGCGCGTACTATCAGACTACCCCAGGGCAGCACATGGGCCGATCTGGCTACAAGACGCCCGGGTTCCGCTCCGTTAGCCGCATCCTCCAGCCGGCCGGCGAGCAGACCTTCTTGCTGAGGGGCCGCCGTGTTCACGGTCAGTGTCCATGCTATGCAAGCGACGTCACACCTCCTTCCGCTCATGCCCGCGTGTTGAGCTGAACAAGCGCCGCCTCATGCATGGCCTGGTCGCCGCCCCACTTTTAGGTGAGTGGAGACTTGTTGGAAACGAGGCTGAAGCAGAATACACGTTCACGGAGGTCGTACCTTCGGAGAAGATGCTCGAGACGGGCAATGGCCTGTCTGAAGCCTGCCAATCAAGAACGTGGACAGCCGATGACTTGGCGTCGAACACACCGAGTGTCCTGAACAAATCTGTTGTTGTCTGGCAATGGTGCCGTGGCACTGTCGAAGCAAATGGGGATCCGATGAGGCTGGGGGAGGAGATGTGGTGTCCGTACATGTTTGAGGCCAACCGCACCATCGAAGCCGCCTTTTCTGGTCACTGCGAGTCGGCCCAGGTCGAACTCGAGGACAAAGCAGTGCGGATCCGGTTCGAGCCAGGAAGTTCATTTGCGCTCCAAAGGGATGTGGCAGATGTGACAAAGGAACGGCAGGTGGGATCCCCGGGTTCCCTGCGCAAGGTCGCGCAATTGTCTTTCAAGCAACACAGCACTGCACCTGTACGCATCAGGATGACGTTCATGCTCGAGTGGCGATGCCTGACCTGAGCCCTCTTGCTCGTGGGGCTGATTGATGTGGCACACAATGCTCATGTTTATCCTTAGGTTCGTCGAACTTTGAAAACAGTGCGCGAGTTGCGGGATATGCATCACCGGATGACTAACCCGAACTCCACCCTGAGTAGCGAGGAGCGCGTGAGCCAAATGGCTCCTGGCCAGACAATCCCCCCCCACTTTTTCTGTCCCATCACACAAGATCTAATGAGCAATCCATACCGTACCGCTGATGGGCACACATACGAGAGGGCTGCCATCGAGCACTGGCTAGACACAAGGGACATCTCACCACTCACCGGCCTGGCTCTTAACTCAGTTGAGCTCAAACCCAATCTCGAGCTGAAGAGGGAAATCGATGAATGGCTCGCACAGCACGCGGCCAATTAGTCTCCTCAGGTCAAGGGGGCCCCCTTGAACATCAAATAGCTTGCTTCTTGAAGACCATCATAAGCTAGCAACAACTCGACTGATCGCTCCTCGCGCCGATGAGAATGAAATTGATTGCTGCATGGAGCGTAATGCTTTAAGTCAGTGTTGGCCATCTAGTGTCTGTTATTGGGAGGGGGGGGGGGGCATCGGAGGGCTGGAGGTAGCCTTTGGTGGGAGCTTCCCTCCGGTATAGCAGCAGGTGGCGCGAGCCGCACTCTAGATATTAGGGCTTCTGCGGCTGTGGATGAGTGGCTTAGGGTACGAAACAGACGAGCTGAGGTGGGGCTCGGCGTTCCTGTGGACGGCACCCTATCGACGAGCAGGGAGAGGCGGGAGCCGTATGTTATGCGCGTATAGCACGACGTGGCAATCGCAGTGGCACTGGCTCTGCCAAGTTTGCGATGGACGAGGCTGAGGTGGTCGCGTTCGTTGAGGAAGAAGTGAGTGAAGTGTACGATGGGATGGGCCACAAGGCGCCGGCTGCATGGCGACGAGCGGCGTGGAACTGGGTGTGCAACTGCTGGGTGTGCAACTGCTTCATCGCTGCACCATGCAAAGACGAGCACCTGACAAGCAAGAAGAATTAAGTCAGGTGCGACATTTCATGTGTTTGGCTACTGCCCAAAAGTTTGTGGTCCGACTATCAGCCCAGCGTGGTGACAAAGCAAACAAAAGATCTGAAGATTCTGGGCTAACACCTACTAAGTCTAGATTTCCCTACCTCTCCACCGATATCGCAGCTATCATTAAAACGATAGGGTCATGGAGCATGCGCCATGCTCGCCACACCTTTCTCTGTGTTGGGGAGGTGTGCGGTGTGCGTGTGCAAAGGGTGGGAATGGACGCATGTATGACTTGATGGGGACAAGGAGAAATGGGGGGAGCTAAGCGTGGGCGGAACCGGGACGGGATGACGGATGAGACGAGGGAGGGGTGCCAGGCCCGGCGTGAACCTCTCCCGAGTGCTCAGGCACTCGAACTGAGGTTGACGGCAGGGGCAGACAGCAGACATACATGGTGGGGGGCCAACAGGACCAGCGCGGATCACGAAAGGGAGACGGAACAGAGAACAAAAACGACGACACAAAAGACAAAAGACTAACATAAACGGACCGTCTACACTAGTAATCGTAATCGGGGGAGAACTGCCGAAAGAGCGAGGGGCGAGACGGGCGAGAGACTCTCAGAGGAATGAAGAGAGCTCTCGGAACTCGGAACGCGGGGTTTATGCTTCCACGCGAGGGGGAATCTGGTGCCAAACCGGGGAGGAGTGGGAGACGGGGCGTGCTAAGTATAGCACGCATCCAAAATTATCCCTCCCCCCACCCGCAACACTCCCCCCCCCTGCGGGAACCCGAAGGGCGGGTCGCGCAGCGCAAATTGCGGGTGGGAAGAGAAAGGGCCGCCGGCCGGGCGCACCAGGCAGCCAGCTAATAATGACGGCGTCTACGCTAGAAAAGAACCCCGGGTAGCGCGGCGTGAAGAGAGGCCCGCGGCCGACGGCACGGAGCGGGCAGACGGCACGGAGCGGAGGAGTGGGACGGCGACGCTGGCGAGCGGGAGAGCCGAGCCGCGCGCGCCGTGGCTGGCACGCCTAGGACGACGGGGACGCCTCGGCCGCGTCTGGCGCGAGGCACACGTGCTTCCACAGAGGAAGAGGAAAGGTGAGGGGGCTCTCGCAGGGCAGCCATGACCAGGGGCGAGCAGTCGGGCCCCGGAGGAGGGAAGGAGGGGAGGCGGTCGGGGGGAGGGTGGAAGGGAGGGGGTGGCGGACCGGGCGCAGACGGCTATATGCTATATATAGGGTTGGTGCGTGGGCCCACGCATTCGTGACGTAGCGCACGTTGGCCTCCACCTTGGCACAAGCTACAATGAGGGAAAACCCATTGAGGCGGGCCGACCTACGTCGGGCGACTCTCCGGGAAAAAGCACCGGGGGGGGGGGGGGGGGGGCTCTCGTCAAAAATCAAAAAAGAAGAACGGCCCTTACAGCTCTCGCCGCGAGCGATCCTCGAGAAATAAGAGACTGCGCCTCGAGGTTCCTGCCACAAGGGTCCCCATACATAGGCCATAGGCGTCTTGAGCCTCTTCCTCCTCATCCCCCTCCTGTCGCCAGCCGCCCCTCTCCGCCCGCTTGCTAACGCAAACGGGGCTCGTTTCTCACCACACTCCATCGGGGAGGGTGCAAATCCCCCCCTCTCCCTCGCTTCGCTCTCATCCACCTCTCTCCCTGCGGCGCGTCGCCATGCGGCGCGCCACGGCCTGCTCTCAGAGGTCCTTTGGGGGCATCTAGAGGGCCAGCCAGGGCAGCTCAGGGGGCAGTGGAGGCTGGGGCTCAGCCCCTGGCCCCCCCTGCCTCTCCCACGCTTGCCTCGCTGGCCCTGGGTGCCGCCCAGAGGCCCCTGTCTGCCTGGCGACCAGGGATGGGGGAGGGAGTCAATACGAGAGCAGGCCGCCCAAGCGGGCCAGGGAGTGCGGCTCGCGACCCGCGCCCACTGGGGGTCTGGGTGGTTGTGTTGAGTGCCCTGCTCATGCCAAAAGGCAGAGCATGGGGGTGACCGACAGGCCCCAGGGAGGGGAATTGGTGCCTGAGAGGGGGGACGCGAGGCGCCCCCCCCCATGCTGAACTAAGTATAAACCTAGTTGTCGTCGAGGTATCTGAAGGCGCGTATCCAAGGGAATGTTGGTTTGAGAGCACGAAGGGACGGGAGGGTAGCGCCAACATTGTATGGCTTCGCGAGCAAAGGTCTATCCATGATGCCCATAGCCAGCTAGAACGGCATTGTTCCTTGCTTGGCGACCTCGAGCAAACGCGTACGCAAGCCGCACGGTGTAATCGTCACTAGCATATTTCGCAATAAAGTGCCATGGGCAGTAAAACCCCTACCGCACTCTCCCCACAAGTTACTCATTAAAAAATAGTCGAACTCGGCCAGGAACGGGTAAAGGCGACCGGGGCGAAACACCTTGCTAAAACATATGGGCCATTGAGCATCTGAGCCTCACGCCAAGGAAACGACCCTGCCATGTTGGAGTTCAGGCCGCAGGATGATGCACCCGCCATCTATGCACTCAACATCTGCATCGCATCATAGATCACTTGAGTTGGTGTCGCCAAAGTTGTTGTCGCTCGCCAACGCCCTTCTTGCGCGTGTCCACAGCTGCCTACTTGGCACATCCGAGACTATTTCCTGTCTTAGGACGGAATGTCAATTGGCAGCTTCCACATGGCTACCTCGTCATCAGTGGATGTCACGAGCACGTTGCCAGCGAAAGCAGCGCAGCGAATGCCCGAACAGTGTAGGGACACGTCTACTGAGGACAGGACCGAAAGCCCTGGTGTACGTGCTCCAGCAACGAGATCGGTTTTCATCTGTTGGATCAGGCATTTGGCAATGTGATGTTGGGTCAGTCGTCTTGTGATTCAAAATGCATGTGGGCCGTCGCAGATTCACAGTAGCTTGCCTCCAACCCCCCAAATCGACCCAAAACTAGTTGGACTTAGTTTTCATCTCAAACAGGCCTCCCTATGCTCTACCTGTGCAGCAGTAGGGTAGACAACAAGCTTCACTCTTCCCGTGGCGCCTGCCACGGCAATAATGGGCGCAGCCATGCACGCAGCAATTGCACAAGGCCATTCTTCAAGCTCGACGGCCATGAACACTGCACGTCTCGCGTAGTTATACAGGAGCAACCTCCGTCGAGAGACACAACCGGCGGCAGCGAGAAGCTGGCGATTAGCTGGAAGAAAGGCAACATTGGCACGCCAACCCATCAAGTCTGCCTCTTTGGGCAACTGCGCAGCAAACGAGTCCGACTCGTGAAGAGAGAGTTGGGCTATCGGCGCGGCAGGTGGAGGTAGAGTTGCGTCTGCCGCAAGCGGCCATACTTCAACCTGTTGGAGGATCATAGTCAATAAATCGCGGCATTAGTCACAGGCTTGCATCCGGAGCCACACCTACTTCATGCGCGCCCTCCTTTAACGCAAATCAACGCAACATTACGTGTCATGCCCGTGGTACCCACAGCCGCACCTGCTGCTTTGCGTTGGCGAATGCCCAAACTCCAACCGTAGTGGCGGCATGGAGTTTGTCAAAGGGCGGGAGCACATCAAGGGTCTGAATGGACGCCCCCCCAGGCGGCCTCAAGGTGGCGAGTGCTGCCAATGGTGTGGATGGCGAGGCGGATCGTAAAAGCACATCGCCGGCAGCCGAGGCTGTCAGTATAGTAGAGAGTGGACCAAAGGCAACTGCAGTAATCGAGGTAGAGTGCAGGGGCAACAGCGCGAGCTCGTCCATCGACTTGACACTCAGCAAAGACGCTGAACCTATAATTGAAAGGGGGCATCTCAATGAGCCCCACTGAATAAAAACTCGAAGCGCTTACAGCAGCTGCATCGAGGATAGCCCGAGTTGGGACGAGTGGCTGCGTCTTGCTCCTTGCTCCGCATTCGTAATCGCACAAGCGTGCAGGCAGTAGTAGGGAGGAACGCAAACGACAGATGCCAGTCTCATAGCTTGGCAATATGGCCTCATCGCACCGTCTATAAACCCAACGGCACACATCTCCTCGCCATCCTCGGCTCTGGCCAACGCTACGCAAGAAGCTTCGTGGGCCGCAGGGTGAACGACGCGCATCACTGGTGCACCTGGTGCCGCAGCAGACCAAAGGAGGACGCCGCCAGATTCAACACACGAAGAGGCCGTGGCGAGCAGTGCTCCACCCTGCAGTCGCCGCCTGCTGCCAGTGCACCCGGAATCACTGGTATCAGGTGCGAGGGCAGCAAGGGCTCGTACTGGTGGGGGCGGAGCAGAAACGATTGCGGTCGCTGCGGCTGCGGAAAAGCCCACTGGCGGCGGTGAAGGGGTAGAGAGCCACACTCCATCGTCTGGGTATGGCGCTAGCAGAGGCTCAGCCCAACGAACATGGAAGAGGTTGCCAGCTGCCGTGCCAACGATTCCTTGGTCACCGGATGGAGCCCACGACATGGCTATAGCGTCGGAGTCCAGCCTTATGCATGCAAGGATCTGCCACGACGGCGGGTCAGGCGGCGGTGAGGCACCGCCGTCTGATCCTAGAGAAAGACTCAGAAGCATTCGGAGCGCTGTACGGGCGCCGCCGGCGCCCGCAATCACAAGCTGCCAGCGGCGCGTCGAGGGAGCCTGCACTTTGCATAGCCCTGGTTCAACCGCGATGGGTGTTTGCAAGGGGGGGCCATCGTCCAATCGGGCAGCATGAATGAGGTCGATTTCCACGGGTCCTCCAGGACCAATGTAGAATGAGCCGAGCGCGTCGCTTTCGTCTGCACCCCAAAGGTGCAAGACTCCGTGCGAATCGCCACCCAGGAGAAATGGCGGCGGATCCAAATAACGGAGGGAGGTGATGACTGGGGATGTTAGCGTACTGCTCGGAGATGATGACGTTGGAGGTGCAATATGCCGTGGACAGGCAAGCGGCTGAGCTGCGACGAGACGACCCACTGCGTTGTCAGTGCTTGAGGCGCCATGAAAGCTTCCGGATTGAGCGGCCGGCTTGAGCTCCACACGCCAAGACAGTAGTCCATCCGGTCCGCCGACTGAGATTTCTTCGCCACCCAGTGAACATGCCAAAGTGAGTTGCATCGACGGAAGGGGTGCCGAGAGTGAGATTAGCATCGATCCTGGACCTCCTAAGCTTTGGACGAGGAGCAGACAGTCCGAGGCGCCAATGGATGCGAGCGCTGACATCCCACAAAAGGCCAACGCCTGTGTGCCACCCTCATGCCCAGGCAATTTGAGGAGTAGAGAGGGCTCTTGATTGCCCGCAATTGTCCAGACGCAGGTAGGTCCATTGCTCCCGGAGCCAAGCGCTAGCTTGGCGCCGTCGGTAGAGGCGGCGCTGGTAGACACCTCTCCCGTTCCGGCCGGGAGATAGGTCGTAGCGCCATCGAGGGAATCCATGGCGAGGAGGTCACCAGTGGAATAAAACAGGCGGCCGCGAGGAGGAGCTTGAGATGGCGTCTGAGAATTCCGGGGCAGGCCGATAAGTGAATACCAAGAGAGGCTGCCGCTGGTAGAATACGCACGGTAGGAAATGAATCTCCGCAAAATGCGAATGAAGGCACACTGCGTCCGACTACGCCTCAGGGCATGCTAGTATGTGCTGGGGTATCGGGCCATAGATTGCGGCGACAAATGGCTGGTGCTGGTACGCATCAAATACCTGCCAATACACATGGTCGTGTGCAAATGTTGAGAACCCGAGGAGCCTTGTCAACTGTAGCTGAGCAAGGCACGCGTGAGCAAGATTACCCTCGTCCCCTTCTTTAAGGTCAACGTCGTGGTGGATCTTCGACGATCCTGATTCAGCTTTCTGTGCTTCGCTCGTATAAGCATCATGGTCAGAATTTGTGCTGCTGCCGCCATCGTCGCCATCGATGATAGCACGAGGTATGTAGTGCTTACGGAGGTGCCCGGGCTTGCGAACAGGCGTCTTTGCGTGGGTAGCAGGCAGTGCAGCTGCCCGTGTGGCATTGCCGATCTGCACCGAGATCTGTGATGCTAGCTCGGCAGCATCAGCCGCTTCTGCTTCCGCCTCCGCAATTTCGCCTGCAGCCACGGTGACTTCTGCAGCTGCCACGGCGTCCTCAGCTGCAGCAACAGTTGAATTCTCGAAGATGGAAACCGCAGCCGCCACAGCCTCGGAGGTTGTGGTTGCCTCTGCTACCACATCGTGGCCACTTACATACCTCGCATCTTCAGGTACAAGGTGGTCAGCATCGGTGGACGCCAAGGTCTCGCGCAAATCCTCGGCCTCAATTTGAGCCATGCGGGCTTGCATCTTCGTCATACGAGATTCGACCTGTGGTCAAAGCCGATGGATTCAGTCACAGAGGATAGGTCCAAGCCGACAACAAGGAGCGGCACCTTTAGGTGGGCAAGGGTGCAGCGTCACATGAAGGCAAGCACATCGGTCCTGGGAATCTACATCCTGCATCATTCATTCGTCGATGCGCTGCAGACATGAATTGTGTTTTCTTCACGAATGCATGGCAGTTGATGAGGATGGGGCCCGCACCTGCTCAGCCAAGTGACGCATTGCCTCAGCCTCAGCCTCAGCTTCGACGTCAAAGATATCAGGCTTGATCGATACATTGGCTTTCAAAGGGTTGCTGGCATCCTCTGAACCGCAGCCGAACAAGGCATCCTCGGGGCCATGCCGCACGTGACTGCTACCTAGAGAGCTTTCAGAGCTGCCCTCGCCGTTACGAGCACTGACATTTGAGTTGGGGCCCCCGCGGGGGTCGGTGCTGCTTGTGCGCACTTCAATTCCTCCCGAGGGCAAGGAATTCTCATCACGAGCGAGAACTTGAGCAGGTGTTGGAAGGGGCGCCGCATCCACTGCCTCGTTGTCAAGCATGATCAGTTCGCGTGCACGAGCTGCTTCGGCCTGAAACAACGAACAAGCGCGAAATGTGATTCGATTGCTTCTCATATTCCGTGCTAATCCATTTCAAAGATGTGCTCGCAGGCTTTGAGGGATTGTTTTGACTGCACGATTGACACGGCCACGTCAAGTGCTCAGCTTGCCGACTCTAGGGAGGAGGCTGAATTCCATCGCGCATACCTGGCGCAGAGCTTCATCGACCGCCTCTTCAGCCAGGGCATCCGTCGTGGCTTCTGTTGCTGTGGAAACGTCCCACAAGAAGATGACGTCGCCACCTCCCACAGAGATCAGGGTATCGCCATCCGCAGAAAATGCGAGGGCTGTGACGTGGTCAGGGTGCCCGACAAACCTGACGGTCCGGGAGAAAGGGGGCGGGGGGTGGACGCACTCCGTGAATTCAGCTGATCATCTTGTTGTTCCATCACGCGATGGCGCGCATGTGCCGTGCTTGTAGATCGGCGTTAAGGGCAATACCCGTCTACCCTCCACCCAGTTGATGGCGGAGATCAGAATTAAGGTCTTTCCTTCATCTCCTGGCCATCTGCCAAATCCCTGTGAGTGTGGTGTGAGACAGGAACTCATCCTCAAAAAAGCTCTCACCGTTGATGTGGAGGCGCCGGCCGCGCGCCGCGTCTCGAAATGACTGCTGCATCCCAAACCCGCACGCTACAATCTGTGCCGCCTGACGCCAGTAGTGTCCCGTGGGGCGAGATGGCAATCGCGGCGGCTGCCGATGTGTGAGCGCTGCTAATGACAGATGTCACGATTGCCCCATGAGCTGCACCGTGCGGAACTCCACCAACGCTGGCCGACGGAAAGTGCTGGTCACAGCCTCCACTTTCGTGACCATTCTCATGAAGGAGCCGGAGGACAACCAGCTCACACGCTTGCGTGGCTGCAAATAGTATGCGATTGCGTCCAAAGGCTAGCGCGGTTGCGTCCGAGCCGAGGGGCACGGTAGCGATCGGCAGTAACGATGAGGCATCTAATAGCAGGACTGCTCGAAGCTGCATCCCGCCGGCAACGAGCGTTCCGTCACCTGGAGCGACTGCTAGAGTGGGAGTGCAAGGCAATGGCGCCGTTGGTGAAGCAGCGTGGGCACGGATCGGGGTGTAGGAATGCGCCGGATCATGCGCGACAAGTGTGGCGTCGGCGGCGGCCGAAAACAGGCGGGTGGCCGATTGCGTGTAGGCCATAGCGAGCACAGGAGCAGCGTGTGATGTGTGAGATTCGAGAAGAGAGGCGGTCGAGATGTCGAAGATGCGAATGGCGCCGTCGTCGAAGCCGACCGCGATAACGTGCTCGATGGGGTGATATGCGACACACCTGCGTGCGGGTTAGCCATTGCAAAACTGGCCCATAGAGAATCCCCACAATATTTTGTCCTCATGTAGAGCCGGTATTGCGCAGCGCCAGACATACAGGCACAAGTACATGAAAAGGCCGATGAGGAGGAGCTTTATCACCTTGCGCAACCGCTAGCCACCTCGAACTCAACTTGCTGCCCGTTCGCGCCATCCATCTCCCAGATGCGGATGGTGCCGTCGCATGATGCTGTTGCGAACTCGCGGTTGTGTGGATCGGCAGCAAGACTACGAGTGGGAGCCAGCACAAAGAGCCCTGGATCAGCTTTGGGGGCAGGGCGTGATAGCAACGTATCCACCTTCAATGAATAGGAAGCTCGTGAAGGAGTGGAGGAGTGACCCATCTAGTGGGCATTGAGATCGGTGACCAACAGAGTGTCGACGGACTATGGGATGGTCTTACCCGTAGATGATGTCAGTGTGCGACCTCCCCAAAGTCGCATGCCGTTGCGACGGCACGTCGAGGACACCAATGGAACCAGATGATGTGCCAATTAACAGCTTGAGACCGTCGGGTGAGGTCGAGACGGATGTGACCTGCGCCATAGAAATGAATTTGACAAATCATGCAACGCAACGAGGATGATTCACGCTCCAGTCAAGAGAGGGTATCTCATCTGCTCTTGTCTGACCGCACTCCCAAGCTGGGTCTGGAAGTACACAGGTATCTAACACAGATGCTCCAGTGGGGGGGGGGGGGGGAGGGAGGCTCGAACCGTCCCCTCATATTCTGCTTCGAGAAAATGCATTGAGAAATCTAGAGGCCACACACGGAGTTTTTGGTCGGCGCCGCCAGTAACAGCAAAACCGGAGCCCAGATGGACCGCTTCGATAGGACCCTGGAATACACACAGTGTTGGAGTGTCGTCACAAACAGGGTGGATTAGATCAATCCTTGTTTCCTCAGCCGTCATGACGTCGGCATACCACAAAAGTCGGCTATAGGAGGGTCATCACCTGGTGAAGTTCAAAGACATATTCGAGCACTCGAGAAAACGGATCAACCTATATTGACGTGCGAGGGAAAGTGATGGGCGAAGTGTGTCAAGGCGTAGCTCGCCAGCAGGAAGCATCAAACGGCCATTGGTCAAAGCGTTGTGACGTCCAAATGTGCGCTTGGTTGCAAGGTCACCTGGAAGACCTTCCCCGAAGACGACGACACTAACATCCGACTCCTGCGGTCATCCACGACGACGCCTGTCGCCGGTGTCGAGGCGTCCCCGGAATCATTGGCGGAAGCAAGGAACCCGCGTCCCGCACCGCAATTGCCCCCTATAGCAATATCAAGCATCATATCGCCCTCGTGATGCTGCAGTGGCAGCGAACAGCTCAGCAGCTTCGATCTACGCAAACGCCACAGCCGAATATTCTCGTAACCGCATGTTGCGAGCGCTAGCTCTGAAGCGTCGGTAGGAAGCTGAGGCTCCTCGCCAGAAGAAGTCGTGCTGGCAACCCCGTCGGCGGGAGCGAGGAAATGCTCCGAGCCAGACGGCAGGAAAACGATCTTGCGAATGTGATGTAGGCTCACCTACCACGGGCCCACAGGCAAGCTAGGTCAGCACGGGTTTGGTTGAGATGCAGCTCGCTGCTGGTTTGGGAAACATGCCCTAGGTGACCTCATTTCGCAGCTGTACATGTGGCCGCACTCGCCTTGCAATCAAGAAGGTCAACGACAGGGAGGCCCTCTTTATCGTCTCGGCTTGCCTCCCTCATAGGATCCCATCTCCGGGAAGCATCCCAGACGCGAGAAGTGTCCCATACAGCTACCTCCTGCCTGCCGCGAACATCTTTGCCCACTGTAGCTAGGCGATGCCCAGAGGCGGAAAGCGCTATGGAACGCATGTTTGAAGCGTGGTAATGAAGCATTGCCAGAGTCTCGCCATACGAGACGCTTGGCAGCGCGGGGCGTGCGAGGCTGGAGTTGACTTTTGCGACAGCTTGGCCCGAGGTCACATCCCAGAGGCGAACGAGGGCGAGGGGGCCCTCTTGAGCCGATGCCAGGAGTGTTCCGGCAGCAGATGAGGCGGAGGCAAGGGCGCAGATGGGAGCAGTGTGCCCGAGAAGGTGGCGCTGTTCTGACGAGTCAATTCTCTATTAGGCGATGGGCGATGGAGGTGCGGGACGGTGAGCCAACTTGAGGGTCAAGAGCATTGCATGCAAAGCGTTGAAAGCGAGTGAGTCAACGGTTTGTGACCAGAAGTGCGGTATCCACTAATGGCAGCGCAGGATCTGATGGTGCGATTCAGGGGATGGCCAGTCAATCACTCCACCTGCACGATAATCGTTGAACATGCCGCGTATGCAATCAATTCCGGCTGAGGAAGCCAGATGACGATGCCTGCTGTCTCTCCCGTGAAACCCACAATCCTCTTGAGGCAAAGTCGCGCCGGATCGTCCGACTGAGGTTGCCCGAAGGGAGAATTGCCAAGAGGGAGGTGATGTGGATTGCCGTGCGACTCACTACGCCTGGCGCGTCGGTAGGCCAATGGCGCCGTCCGCGGCCTCGTTCGCGTTGAGGATCCTGTGCCTGGTGGCGAGCTCTCGACAGCCGGGCCACTCTCTCCAAAATCATCCTTTGCACTACTTTGTTGAGGGCCTACGACACGGCTGTTGGCCAGATTGCGAGCAAGACTCTTTTGCTGTCTGCGAATGTCACTTGTCAAGAACATGTCGGTGGCAGCTCCGCACATGCCGGGGACACCCCCCAACTCCAAGGACGGCGGTTCTGGCTCCCATATCCAATAGTAGGAGTCATTGAAGGCATGTCGTGGGGGCACTGGAAGCAAGAAGTCCTTAGGCATAGTGTCTGGTGTATAGATGGTGTCCGATGCAAAGGCGGAGCGGAATGCCTGCGGACAGAATAATATGTGGAGAGCTGCGATTACAACGCAAGCGAGGAAGCCTACCCTCGAGTGGGCAGACCACACGCAAGTATCACAGTGTTTTTTACAAGCGGAGTGAACTGCGAGGGAGATGTAACATCAGCAGGTTCTTCTTCGCAGCTCATCGAAGCGCATCATGCGATTCTCACTGACTATGGCATATTTAAGAAGAGGCAGTGTCAAAGCAAGTCCTTTGGTATCGTTTTGGCTGCGCGAACGAGACGCACCATGTTGCAGCATGCGACCATCCCTCGCAACGAATGAAAGTCCCCGCATTGGTTGGCTGTATGGAGCCTGAGCAAGGCAGGCAGATCTATTCCCACCACTGTCCAATGGCCTGCCGTTGCTAGTAGCTGTGAACACGGCAGCTGGACTACCTTGCCGCACCGCTTGGCTTCAGTGCAGCGCCCGTTGAATGACAAGCGTACGACTGACCTGGGTAGCACACACCCGAATTGAGTAGCACGTCAGATTTGGAGAGTGAGGTTCGGCCTAGGCTGAAATGCGAGCAACACGCAGACCTATACCCCTGCAGGGACAGTGTCGTTAAAGGCATGGCCCACTGCATGATCGATGGACTGCGCGCGCCTTTCACTCGTCATCAAGTCGAGGTGCAAGGCAAATGGCTTCCCTTGCCCGACCAGCTTTACTTGCAGGTACAGGAACCGCTGACGCAGCCCAAGAGGCGGTCGGCCGATGCGCGGGAGGGACATGCAGTTGGCAGCTGTGACGCTGCCTCGCAGCGTGAACACCCGCTTCCGCAGGCGTGTGTCGATTGTCTGCTGCACATCTCCGTCAAAACCAGCATGCGCCCAATGCTGCTTCGCAAACTGCGCCAGCAGGTCTACATACTCCTCACCTTCCGGCCGCATCTCTCGTGCCCGCGATCCTCTTTCGCAGGCCTGCGATGACGCTTTCGTCGTCGACCAGGATTTGGTCGACTGGGTAGAGAGAAGGGCGGGGGGAGAAGGGGAGAAGGGGCGGGCGGATGTGGAGCGAGGCGTGCAGGGGGCGCGCCACCGGCGCCTTAGCTATTTGCCGCTCACCCCTCAGCAGACCGCTAGCTACCAGCCAAAGCGAGCAAGCCTTTTTGGCGCCAAAAGCCAAACGAAAGAAGAGAGGATTGTAGATTGTAGAGCTCATTAGAGTACCATTACCATTACTGTTTAGTGTTCGTGTTTGACCGCAGTCAACTAAGTTTATACCTGGTTGACCCATGGGGGGGCACGAGCCCCCCCGTCTCTCCACTCCTCCCCTGCCATGGGGGAGGAACCACCCATCCTCCTGGCATGCCTGATGGCTTGCCAGGAGGCCACTGCCCTACTGACCCACTCCCTTCCCTACAGGCTCGCCCCATTCGCCCATCCTGGCCCCTCGTGACCAGCCCATTGCTCCAACCCCCCCTCCCCCCCTGGTCGACAGGCAGACATGTGCAGCGTGGGGGCCCCAGAGGCTCGGGAGCGCCAGCGAGGGAGAGGCAGGGGAGGCCATGGCCCAGCCCCAGCCTCCTCTGCCCCCTGAGCTGGCCTCCAGGAGCCTCCAGGGGCCGCCAGAGGGCAGCTGGAGGCCTGCCGCAGGCGCGCCATCGCGCGTGCCGCAGGAGAGGGGAGAGAGAGCGCGGAAAAGGGGGTGGGCGCGAGCGAGAGCTCCGCCCACCGGAAAATCGGTAAGTCTCGCGCCTGTTTACAGGATAAGACGAGACAGAGGGGGCCGCCCACTCGGAGACACAGGAGGAAGGGGGGGAAAGATCACCGGGGGGTGGCGCGGGCCACCGGACCATATCTAAGCCCTCCACCCCAATCCCCCTAGTAGTGTACGGGGGGAGCCGCCTGATGGCGGGGGGAGAAGGGCCGGGGAATGGGGGTGTAGAGAGTATGCTACGTGCTACTTGTAGTAGGTAGTGGTTCCATTCGCCGCGAGTGCGGTAAGAATATTAAAAGGTTTTAAACTAGGACTACTTGTGGGTAGTAGTAAAAGAACCCGCCCCTCCGCGGGAACCTTGCCCACTCTGTTCTCCTGGACGATTTGAATCTCTGGGTCGCACGTCGGTGTTGCTGTTCTCTCTGGAACAGTCAATTCAAGGAAGCTTGAGCTGCACGAGCGCTGAGAGCTTTGTATTCGCCCAAAAGACCGTAAGGCGCTCTCTCCGCGAGCACAGGCCTGTCGTGATAAAGATGGAGGGTCCCAGCTCTCCATGCAGGCCAGAAACGTCAACGTGCAGGTTTGCGTGCACACCACGAACTCAGCACGGAACGCGGCGACGACAACCACATCGTATCCGAGCGGTAATATGCGATTGGTCATCAGAGGTGCGTAGTGAGATTAGTGAGATGCGCGAACTCGAGGAGAAGTTAAAGTCCGATGCTAGAACACAGGCAGTGATCAGGTTGCAGCGTGCACAGCGAGCTCGAGTTATTCACGAGCTCGGTGAGCTAGTGAGGCTTGCGGAGCGACTTCTATCTGCACTGCTCATCCAGAGGCACGCACGTGAGTACTGTGCCGATGTTGCAAAAAAACATGCGTGGGACCGCTCGGTCTTGAGGGTTCAGTGTGCAGTCCGCCGAAGGCTTGCCATACAAGGTGTGCTTTGGTCAGATGCTGCTGCACACCTTGCCTCGCCTTCAACGCCAGCCCAACTAACCATATTTGTCCTTGTCCCGTGTATAGTTTTACATCGTCGTCAAGCTTATCGCAGCATTCACGAGGACATGCACCGATTTATTGTTGTGCGTCTCAAACGGATATGTGCTCCATTCACAAGGGTCTCGCCGATTCAGCTGATCAGGAACGAGAACGAGTCAATAGCTCGACTTGCTCAGCCCCTGCCTCCACTTCTCTGGAAGAGCTGAATGGGGTTGGACACGTACGTACGCGGGCTACGTCTAGCCACCCGCAGTTCGTAATATCGCGCCGTTCCTAAACTCTTCCCTATATTTTGCGTTGTTGCCTTCCCAAACGAATAGCTTGAACGAACCATACGTAAATAATGTGAGCGATTTGAAAAAGAATCGGTATCAACTTAGTGTCAACCCCGAGTAAAACACGTTTGTGCAATTGTGAACTGTGCGGGCGGATTCAACAGCTATCGCCTCGAGCCTCGAATCGTAACATGATGCATGATGGCGTGCAACACCAGCACGCATGACACCAGGTGCCAGGTGGCTGCAACTGTCACATGGCTAGTAGCTAGTAGCTAGTGCTAGTGCGATATCAATGACAAGTGGAAGCTGAACGCCGACGAATCGAGCTGGATCAAGCACAAGCAAGGGATCAGTGGGCGATGAGGAAGGGGCCATATCGGCGATATGCGTATGCGCGGCGGAGAGAGAGACAGAGAGACGTCGGACATCGGACAGGTTGCAGGTTGTAGGCTTACGCATAGGGAAAAGTTGGCATGCGCACGCACGGCGTCTCCGCGGGGGGACCGATGCACATCGCGCCGTGCCCATGCACGGCGTGCACCGATGTGATTGCAAGTCATCACAGATGCTCCGTGTGAAATATCTCTTAAATTAAGTGTTTATGTAGTTGTCGGCCTTAGAGGAGACGCAGGGGAAAAGCGTTGACACGGCGTCCCCCTCGGGGGGAACATGCACCGCGGGGGGAAGCAGAGACAAAAAGTTGTTATGCTAGGCTGCATTTAATTTTAAAATACTGCTCTATCTACAACAGTGGACATTCGATCGCTCAATTCGACTGATGTCCCACAATTGACGGAACGACACCTTCGCAGTTGTCGTTGTCCATCTCGCTGCCGTCGTCCGTGTCGCCGTGTGCGCGCCCGCTGCCGCCACAGCATGTGGTTGTGGCACCACGATGGCCGTGTGCGACTGTTGCATCTCTCCAAACAAGCTTCAATTTTTCTATTTCTGAGATTTTGGACCATCTTTCTGTAAGGGGTTAGCTATTAGGCTGCCTGCCCATGCCCGCTTGGGCCGTTCTAGCCGAGTCGGTCGAATTGGCGAATACGAGTGCTTTAAAGAGTACGGCGTACTTTTCTATTATGCGTTATGCGTATCATCACTGATTCTTCTTAGACTTAGATGGTGATTCCGTTGTATACCTGGGCCGAACCCCTAAAACCGAAGAAAAAGGAACGAAGGGGGAAAAGGGAAGAGTGCTCAGAGTGCGCAGGAAGGGGTGTAAAGGCGATGTCGGTGGTAAGGTGGAAGTTGCCCAGTAGCCCGTAGGTGTTAGCCCTGAATCTTCAGATTTTTTTATGTTAGTCAAGTCCCTGTTTGACCGCCCTATTTTTTTAACATAGCACATCACCATGTGCCCTGAGTATGAGGAGATGCTAAGCCAGACTATTTCCACATATCAAGAGAGCATTTGCCGACCTATGTCAGCCATGAAAAGGAAACACCACGAATTCGCACTTCCTACACAGAGCATGGACTTTGCATGTCCTCAGCTCGGTCAATGCACAGATGTAGAGCTGCTTTGCATTGGAATGCATCATGAGCCTCTGGAGACAACAGCTTTTGCAGCCGCGGCCATTGCCTTTGATTTCCACCTTTGCGTCACGGCAGCCTTGGCCACATTGCTCCTGAGTGGCTTAACGAGCAAACGCCAAATATACCGTGCGGCCGTTGCAAAAGGCCTCCACACGAGTAGAAAAGGATCTGCAGCATCAAGCACCACAAGGAGATTCAGATAATCGGTCAGGAGCAGGACGGAAACCCCTGCAGCCACCTGGAATGGGTGCTCTTTAACAAATTTGACAACTCTACCCGTGCTTTCCTTGACTTGGTTGGTCACGGCAACCACTGGTGGCGGAGGTGGCGGCAGCATCGGTGGGGGGCGGGGAGCCATGGGCAGAGAGATAAGCACGGCAAGGAGCAGCAGCGCCAGTGCTCCACCTAGAGCCAGCAAAGGCCTGTGCGCCGTGGACGAAATGCGCTGAAATCGGCGGTCTGTGGCTTCGATGGCTTTGGCGTACGCCTGGCTGCTGCGAGCGGCACGCACAAGCAGCAGTGCAGCTGCCACGATGAGGGCCCGTACGGCATCCTTCTGCATGGAATAGAGCGCATCTTGTACCAGCCCGTACATGAAGGTCCACAGCCCGGAGAAGAAACCCGCCCACGTGGCCGGTTCATCCTCGATCGGCTTGCTCGCAGCCTCCGTCAGGGTAAGCGCGCACAGTACCAGTGAGAAGGTGCCATCTCGCACCCGCAGCATCGCTGGCGCAGGCCCTCCCGCCCTTTCCCTTTCCTTCTTTCCTTTTCTTCTGTAGGAATAGTCTGTAGAGTACGGGTGTCAGAGTCAGAGTTTTCTTGTTGCTTGTTGTCCTACAGTAAAGGTGCACCATTAAGAAACCCCCCCATTAAGAAAACCTAGAAGCAAATTGGCCATCTAGCGATAAGAAATGGAGCTGAAGTGAGAGGCCTCCACCTGAGGATAAGAAACTCAGCGCAAGAAAACTTCTATGCGCTGCGGGCCTCGCCGGCGGGCCGCGCGGGCCAAGCAAGTTGTCGTTGTCGCCGTGTAGCGGGCCGTCAGCCGATTGTTGTGGTCATTAGTTAGTGGTTAGTGGCCATTCGTTGGCCGTGGGCCGCGGGGGCACTTCGCACTTATACTTTTGCGCCTTCCTTCTGCTCTCGGCTGCTTGAATATGTACACACATATAAAGATAAAGCACAACACCATGAACTAACGTCAACATTTAACATGACTATACACTCATATGGAGACTGGAGAGCGCACACACACAGCCGCCACATGCACACTCACTCACTCGCACTCGTCTTCGTCGCTCTCGCTAGCTTTCGCACGTCGGCTCCTTTACGCACACTCTCAGACTCCATCAGGAACACCCACTTGCAATCATCAGTTGTGCCATACTCACACACCTTGAGCACGGCTGCAAACCCTCATCACAGTCTAGCTCATTCATAGTACACAATGGCATTCACCACCTCACCCGCCACTTTGCGCCGGCGATCGGTGTTGGCCACAGTCACGGTGCCCACACACCACCCTACAACTGGCCAATTGTAGAGAATCTTCCTGCCAACGATCGTCTTGTGCTCCGATGTGCCGGGGTTCAGAAGGGCAGGTGCGGGCGCCTGCAGCACGAGAGAAAAGCCGGGTGGCTGGTGGAGCCTCACAATTGGCGGGCGGCGTCGTCTCATCAACATCTTCGTCATCCTCATCATCGAGCGCCGTGACCGTGCCACCCTCGACCATGGAATCGGTGGCGAGACCGAACGAACATCTGATCTGCGTCATCTTCCATTATGAGGAGGGTATCCGGGTCATCAGCGGCGGGCGGGGAACGGTTCGGGAACGGGCTTTTGGCGCCCTAGAAGTTAAGAAAACATAGTAAATAGTAAAGACCCCGCGGCTTCTAAGAAACTATCAAGATGTGGGAGTCGGCTTATTAGAAAATGTAGAAGGCAAAAATCCCTGTTTTCTTAATGATGCACCCTTATTGTAGTTGAATCCTAGTGCTGAGTGAGGGACTGGGCAACTAAGTTTATACTTAGTTCGCCCATGGGGGGGCACGAGCCCACCTCTCTCTCCACTCCTCCCCTGCCATGGGGGAGGAACCACCCACTCTCCTGGCACGCCTGATGGCTTGCCAGGAGCACACAGCCCTGCTGACCCATTCCTCTCCCCACAGGCCCGCCTGACTCGCCCGCCCTGGCCCGTCGTGGCCTGCCCATCCCTCTGACCAGCCCCTCCTCCCCCTGGGCCCCCCTGATCAGGACCCCCCAGCCAGCTCCAGTCGACTGGCAGGGGCTCGAGAGCCAGCGAGGGAGAGGCAGGAGGGGCCAGGGCCATGCCCCAGCCTCACCTGCCCCCTGAGCTGTGCTCCCAGGCCCCTGCCGGCCTCCTGGGGACCTGAAGAGGGGCCGCAGGCGCGCGCCATGGGCCCCCGCCGCAGGGAAGAGAGGAGGAAAAGGGAAGAGGGAGGGGAGGGGGGAGCGGCAGCTCTCCCCTCCGGCAGAAACGTGTCTTCTCGCCCCGTGTGGGTAAGAGAAGACGGGGGCGCCAGAGCCAGGAGGGAAGGGCCGCGGCTCGCCGCGGCCACTCGCTCCAGCGAGGGAGATTAGCGCTTCTGGGCTCCTATCTCACGAATGCCCCCCCCCCCCTGCGTTGCTTTTACCCGAAAGGGGTTTTCCCCCAGCGTGGACTCGAGGAGAGGACGCGCTGGGGTGCGCGGGGCCGGTGCATGCACTGGGGGGAGGACAAATATCGAGGGGAGGGGGCAGTGCCCCCACCCCCCGGTATCACTCGGACACTTGGCCCGTCAGGCATGGCGGGATTCCGGGACTGAGACGTTATGTCCAATTAGCTAGTGGGGTTGGCTAGGATATAACATTGATTATTATTATTGAGTGAGGGACTGGGGGACCGTGCCTCATCGGCAACGGAGCCTCTACCTACCCCGCGATCGATGGGGTGTGTGTGCGCGGTTGGCGCATGGCTCGTCCGGTGTATGTGGCTAAGGATGCTAGCCAACAAGAACTTCTATAAGACTACAATTTCCAAAGTGGTGTCTCGAAAGTCGAAAGTCGCCCCTACCCAAACCCACAAATGGCGGGGGGGAAAGGGCCGGGAGCCGGGAGAGAGGGGGTGTAGAAAATTTTGCTGCGTGAGTAGAAAGTAGAGGGTCCACGGCCGCGTGTGCGGTGAGACTATTAAGAAGTTAATTAGATGGGAAATACGGTGCTGGGGCTGGGGCCTGCAAATACAGCCAAATACATATGTATTTGGCCTCCGGCCAAATACATTTCAAATACATTCGAGGCCTACAACCCAGGACGCGCTTCAAACACAGCCAAATACATATGTATTTGGCCTCTGTCCAAATACGGTAAATACGTATTTCCCATCTAGCATCTAGCATCCAGGGTGAGGAGTGAGGAGTGAGCGTGAGCGTGTCGGCGTGCTGTCGTCGTCGAGAGCGGCTGTGGAGCTGTGGCTCGAGGGGGAGGGGGCGGACTGCATCTCCGGGAGAGAAGGACGGAAAGGGCGGGAATAACGAAGTCTTACACTACCGTAGGGGGGCCTGGGGAGGTTCGGACCCCGAAAGTACGACCTACAAAAAAAACCTCCCTTGAAAGTTTTTTTCCCTTTCGCACCGGTCTAAGAAAACGACCAATGTACAAGAAAAGGCCTTCCTGTCCGCCCCCAGTGCCCAATGATGCTGGCGCTGGCGTCATCCATCGCAGCGAGCGGCTTCTACCTGCCCGGCGTGGCGCCGCGGGAGTACCAGACGGGCGAGCGAGTGGAGCTGAAGGTGAACAAGCTGACTAGCACCAAGACTCAGGTGAGCCGACCACTCGCCTGCCTCACTGACTCACAAGTAGGGAGAGCAATAGGGGCAGGCGCAGGGGGAAGTGGGGAGGGGGCATGGAGGGGAGACTCGCAGGCTGTACAGGCGCTGGTATCGAGAGCTCCAGTTGAGCACCTCCCCACGGGTGTCGATGTGGCCTGCGTGACGTGCCCTATGGTCTCTTCCCCCACCTATCCACCGTGCTGTGTTTCTCATCAACAGCAAGCACTGTCTGGGACAATGATGCCAGAAGATTTTCGCTGGGTGGGCTGGGATTTTCAAAAAGGCGGTTCCCACCGTCTCAGAATGTGGGCGGCATACATACTACTGCCACCATCTACCAGGAAGGGGTGGTGTGGCGTATTTTCACTCATCCTCGCCTGGTTGGCTGTGCAGCTCCCCTACGAGTACTATGCCCTCCCGTTTTGCCGCCCGGCTGAAGTGGTGATTGTGGCAGAGAACCTCGGCGAAGTGTTGCGCGGCGATCGCATCATGAATTCCAATTACGAGCTCAAGATGGGGATTGAGGAGTCCTGTAAGATTTTGTGCCGCAAGCAGCTGTCTGCTGCGGAGTCGTCCGCCTTTGCGCTCCGCATTGGCCAAGACTATCGTGTACATTGGGTGATGGACAATCTACCGTCAGCGACCAAGTACATAGACGAGACGAACCCGGCCAAGCCCGTCACCATCTATGATCTCGGTTTCCCGCTTGGCTTCCGCGGGTCGGCTGACATTCCAGGAACGACCTCCGGCGTCTCCTATCTCAACAACCACCTCCTGCTCACCATCAAGTACCACAAGGATGAATCTAGTTTCCAGGTGCTTCCTGAGTGGGGTTGATGGTGAACAGAGACAGGCCCTTGGGAGGGGGCGTTTAGGGAGCTGAAGTTAGTTGTAGTTTATCATTTGGGACCTATGATGATGCATCTGTCCCGAATGATGAGCGGGCTGCAAAAGGAGATGGCAGCGGCCAGATGCAGCTGATCTAAGATGCGCTCTTGTGGGATGGTGCAACGGACACGCTTGCTCAATGCTCGAGAATACTGCTTGTTTATGGGTGCATGGAGATGTGTTGCCCCACCCCCCTCGACGACTGTTTGGTGTCTTGAACTAAGACCACCGCCCAGCTCGATCGGTTCGCCGCTGCAGATGAGTTGGGGTCCGAACATGGGCTGTAAGTCTGCCCGGCATAGGTTGTGGTGATTAACCTGGATTGCATCCCCACCCCAAATGAAACGCGCACGCAGGGTTCTCGCATTGTTGGCTTCGAGGTTGAGCCGTCATCGATCCAGCACTCGTACTCTGGAGAGTGGAAGGGAAGTGACACAAAACTAACGACGTGCGGAGCAGCTTCCTCGTCGCCGCTAGCTGTCAAGGGCGAAGTCGAGGCAATCTTCACCTATGACGTCAAGTGGGAGTTCTCGGACATCAAATGGGCGTCGCGGTGGGACACCTACCTGCTCATGGGTGCGTAACTCTCTGACCGCTTGGCGAGTTACTTAGCTCTTTACAGACGTCTTGGTTCGAGCGGGTTGCCCGGCTGCTTGACATTCGAGGCGTCGAATCGAGCCAGGACGTGGCACCCGCTACACACACTACGCATGCTTGTCATGCCACTTTGTGCAAACTTGATGCGAGGATAGCAATACTGATCGTGCGGGATGGGATCGCTCTCTTCGCAATGGATGAGTGAATGGATCATCCATTGGTTATGGCGGGGTCGCTGTTGGGCGGGGGCCATGCGGCAGCACAAGGAGGGTCGCGGGAATCGATGCCATCCCCGACCTTTGCCCTTCGTTGCTGGTCAGGTGATGAGCAAATCCACTGGTTCTCCATCATCAACTCCCTCATGATTGTGCTCTTCCTTTCGGGCATGGTGGCAATGATCATGATGCGTACTCTCCATCGTGACTTCAACCGGTATGAGCAGTGCATGACCGTACATATGTGTCAGAGCCTTCTGTGTTCTTGGCGTGACACTCTTGCCATGCTCATAGCCACTCCATGAGCGCGAACCACTCCGCTGACAGAATTTTCACGCCCGTGTCACCGCTCTTGTAGCTACAATGCAATTGAAGCGGCTGAAGAGGTCGAGGAGGAAACGGGTTGGAAGCTGGTGCATGGCGACGTCTTCCGCCCGCCGCAGTACCCTATGATGTTATCTGTCCTCGTAGGCACTGGAGTGCAGGTATGGCAGCGAGAGTTTGGAGTGAAGAGACTATGGCCATGGCCAGTATAGAGCCCATCCGTCGCCGTAGATTCTCGCCAACGCCTCACCCTCACCCTCAGACTGACCCATCTGTTCTCCCCCCCCCCCCCCCCGCACACACACACGTGGCATGAAGACCATCTCAATGGCGGTGATCACAATGGTTTTTGCCGTGCTCGGCTTCCTCTCTCCAGCTAACCGTGGTGGTCTAGGCACCGCCATGCTCCTCCTTTTCGTCTTCATGGGTGTTCCGGCAGGCTACGCCTCTGCCTTCCTCCACAAGTCGCTGAAGGTAGACCCCGTCTCATCGCCATTCCCTGCCTTGCCTTACAACCTCTGGCGCTCCCTCTCTATGCAGGCTTCTGCATGGTGCCGGTCTATGCCGCCTGGTTGCATCCCACTTGTTCGTATGCGTTCGCCCTCGCCCGTCTCAGGGTGCCGACTGGCGCAAGAACATCATCCTCACCGCCACGTTCTTCCCCGGTGTCGTCTTTCTCATCTTTTTCGTGCTCAACTTCTTTGTTTGGGGAGAGCAGTCTTCTGGCGCGGTGAGCAGCCCCTCCCTCATGAATGGACGGCAAAGCCAAGCTCTCCAATTATCGATTGCTCCTACGTTTCTCCCTCCCCTCCTTCCTTGGCTGCCTCTTTTTGCATTTGCCAAATTCCCCAAGCCGCCTCTCTCACATTGCATACGGTACTGTACCTCATCGCTGCGCCCCTTCGGCTCCCAACCCTAAAGGTCCCATTCGGCACCATGTTCGCACTGTTGGTTTTGTGGTTTGGGATCTCGATGCCTTTGGTGTTCCTCGGTTCGTACCTCGGCTACCGACGCAAGAATCTAGAACTACCCGTCCGCGTTAATCAAATACCTCGCCAGGTCCCCGAGCAGGCGAGGCGCTCCGCCGCGCAACAGTCACCCATCAGGCTGGTCTGCGAGAATCCGTACTCAATGTGGAAAAGATTGTTCCTACGTGCATCAAGCCCCACGCCATACGTCCCCAACTTCCCCCGTGCCCATTTCGCCCAGGTCTGGTACATGCGTCCGGTCTTCTCCATCACAGTTGGCGGAGTCCTCCCATTCGGCGCCGTCTTCATCGAGCTCTTCTTCATTCTCTCTTCAATCTGGCTCCACCAGTTTTACTACGTCTTTGGCTTCTTGCTCCTCGTCTTCCTCATCCTCATCATCACGTGTGCGGAGATCACGATGGTCATGTGTTATTTCCAGGTGAGTCATGCCAACCATGCCTCCCACGGCTCTGCATTCACAACTTACCTGCCTTCGCCGCATGAGAGGCTTCACCGAATGGCAAGGACCGGAGCCGCAAGTCTATTTGCAATGTCTGCGGTCCAATCCCTAGTGACACCCTCCCAACCGTCCATACTCCCACCCACGAGGCAGCCGTCATTGAGCACTCCGCTCCCCACCTCTCGCCCTATTTTAGCTCTGCGCTGAGGACTACCACTGGTGGTGGCGCGCATTCCTCACGTCTGGGTCGTCCGCCGGATATATGTTCGCTTACTCTATCTTCTACTTCTTCACAAAGTTAGAGATGACAAAACTCACCTCGGTATGCTGCGCCCTCTTTGCAACTGTTGCTGAGATGCCGTCAACTTAACCTCTTCTTGACCCTGCTTTAGGTGCTCCTCTACTTTGGCTATTCTTTCATTGGCGCGCTTGTCTTCTTCGTGTTGACGGGCACCATCGGCTTCTATGCTTGCTACTGGTTCGTGTGGAAAATCTTCTCAGCAATCAAGGTTGATTGAAGTTGAGACTTTTGGGAGGGGTCAAGACAAGCGGCAAAACTTGTAGCTAGCAACGGATGCGTGCGCACGACGCGCTCGCACAACCCTGACAAAATGTGCGCGCGGCTTATCTTTGCTTTATCTTTTTGTGGAGCGATGTTTGGAAGTGAAGGCTGCGAGGCTCGTTGTCGTGTTAGTCTCTCGGGTACACAATCACAATGAGTGCCATTGCGAGTATAAGGGGAAAGCGGAAAGCCTTCCCAACATTAGAAGGTGAAATTTGAGGTTCATTTTTTTTTTACCGCCCCCCCTCCCCCCCCATTTAAGTACAAAAGTATTGGAGCACCTGCATTTTGGAGGGTGGGGCGGCGACTTGCCACTTGCCACCCCTCATCCCTCATTTCAAGGGTCTGGGGGCGCCGCTTCTCGTTCTGGGGAGGCGAACTATTTTTTTTCTTCCCCTCCTCATTTCACATTAATCTGTGAAGGTGCGACCTGGAGCTGAGGCTCAGTTTCACCCCAGGCCCCCCATCGCCACAGCAGCCGTCGCCATGCCCGGTGCACGGCGAGGATATTACTAGACTTTTTCACTGATTACTGATACTACTCTAAAAACAAAATGCTCGACACCTCGGATTCTCCGCAGCTCTCGTCTCCTACCCCATCGCGCTCGCTGCGCTAGCCTCTCCCCACCTCCATCTTCCCCCTGCATCGTCCCCTTCCGACTCGTGATGGGCGCCCCGCCTCTGCATAAGGCGCTACTCACTGAGCTCTTTGGCAACGCCGCCTTCAAGTTCGCCGTCACCGCCGTCGGGCTGCTTGCGACCGCTCTCGAGTGTGGCGGCGCTCCTGCTGGATGCACGGCAGTCTCGCCCTTCTTCCTCACTCTGATGACGATATTCGTACTGATTCCGAAGCTGGGCTTCGCAACAGGCGGTCACTTCAACACTTCAGTCACCATGAGCGCTGCCGCTGCCGGATCCCTCAGCGTAGTGCGGCTCGTCCTCTACACTGGATGCCAGTGCGCTGGAGTGGTACTTGCGATGAGTTTGATCAAGACCCTCACGCCACCATCGTACCACGATCGAGTTAGCGCACCAAGTTCACCACTTCCACCAGCCTATGCCGCAGTACTCGAATTTGCCTTTGGCTTCATCAACACACTGATCGGTCTCTTCGCCGATGCTTTTGGCGAGTACAAGGCGTGGTGGGTCTCATCCCTGGTTATTGTGCAAATCCTTGTCTCAGGCGCCAGCATGGACCCCACAGGCGCCCTGGCCGGGGCCTACTTTCACCAAGACTACACTCTTCTCCTCGAGATATACTGGATTCCATCGCTCCTGGGGGCCGCCCTGGCTGGCCTGTTTCACCGCATCGTCACCAAACATTTTCTCAAGCTTGCCGGTGAGGCAAAGACAACCAAGCAGAAAGAACGTATCGACAAGAAGGTTGACTGAGCCACTCGCACATGACACAATGTTTCGCCATCGGCTGTTCCAGGCACATTGTGCGTGCAGCTCGTGTGTGTCTTGGAAGTGACTACGGCTATTCTGACGAAGAGTGATCCCATGCGGATGAAGGTTGACTGAGCTGCTTGGACACTATTCATACAGCCTCTCTCGATCTTGGCTTCTTTGAGTCCCTGTGCCGGCAGCTTCGCGTGCTCTTTCGTGCTGGGGGGCTTAAGTTATCAACAATCAACCTTATATTAATCTTGATGCGCCAAGTCGCACGCATTACCACAAAAAAATAAGCTAGCACGCACCTGTGGGCGTACAACTAAGTTTATACTTTATACGCTTGGTTCGCCCATGCGGGGGCACGAGCCCCCCCTTTCTCCACTCTCCCCTACTGTGGGGGAGGAACCGCCCAGGAACCACCCACCCTTCTGGCATGCCGTATGGCAGGCCAGGAACAGGAGCAGACTGCCTTGGCCTTGCGGCCTTGCCGACCCACTCTCTTCCTGACAAGCTCGCCTAATTCGCTCGCCTTGGCCTTGGCCTGTCGCGGCCAACCCATTATTTCAACTTCAACCCATTGCTCCAACGCCTCCTTCCCCCTTGGTCGACAGGCAGACCGGTGCATCGTGGGGGGCCCAAGAGCTCAGGAGCGCCAGCGAGGGAGAGGCAGGGGAGGAGGGGAGGTCATGGACCAAAAAACAAAAAATCTGAAGATTCAGAGCTGCTACACGCCTATAGGCCTGGGCGAAATACGAAATATGCACTTAATCTTCTGCATACATGGGTGGGCTTTAGGCCTTTACATATTTTTATATAGTAGTATTTACTACATATTTGGGGGTTGGGGGCGCGAACCGCCGTGCTGCCTCGTGCGGGAGGGCGGGACAGCTAGGTAAGGGGTATAGGGATAGGGGGCGGGAGGGGCGATGGCTCCAGGTAGTGACAAGTCGTGAGAGGTGAGCAGCCTGGCTACGCTGCTAGCCCCATTTGTGGTGCGACGCGCGCGGAAGCATGGCCACTCACCTGGCTCCTTGCCCTTGCCACGCAGGTACGCGCTTTTCCAAGTGGCTGACATCATAGCGCGCAAGCAAGAGCTTCAGGGCATCAAATCAAAACCAATTTCCGCATTGGGCCCAGGTTGCAAGGATCAAGGATTGTTATGTGTCTGAGTCCAAATTCTGCCTAAAGCTCTAGAAGAGATTGACACATTCTTAGATGGGGTAAGAGTACTGTTATGAGCTCTCAGTAAGAGTAATAGCTCCAAACTGCCAAATCACTGATATTAGTTGTCGGCTGCTAGACTAATATTAAAGGGGCTGATCTACTACTAGATGCTGACTCCTTTTACTATTAGAATCGTCGCCTCCCCCCCCTCCATCAACATCGATACTTCAGCACTTCAGCATACATACACATACGTAGTAGCCTCCGTCGGTCGGCTGCTTGGCTGCGACGCTCTATCGTCTATCCTCAATCCCTAACTAAGATGCGTTGATGCGTTAGGTTCATCCAACTATAGTAGTAGTAGTACCAATCTACGCTAACGCTAGAGGAGAGAGAGAGAGTTTGTGTGTGGATTGTGGAGAGCGTAAATCAACACACGCGTGCGCGCGCAGGAGAGTTTTGTTGTTGGTTGGGACAACTCTCATGAGAGCTAATATTAGTGCTGATATTAGTGATAGCTCCATAACCTTGAGAGCTGATAAGCTGTTACCCCATCTATGGACACATTGGACTTGGTGCTGATGAGGGCTCCCGTAACCCATATCGAGAAATTTGTACTTTCCAACCCTGAAATTAGCACTCACTTAAAAACAAAACTGCGAGAATTCCAGAAAAATACGACCAAGTCTGAGAAGAATACGTCCCGGTATTCATGCAATAAAAAGGAGCTGGTATCACTACTTAGCAATAATCAACTAACTTTATAGTTGGTTGCCATGGAGCGCGCCGCCGCTCCCCGCCTCTCCTTCGGGCCCCCCGCAACTAAGTTTATACTTGGTTGACCCATGGGGGGGCACGAGCCCCCCCCTCTCTCCACTCCTCCCCTGCCATGGGGGAGGAACCACCCATCCTCCTGGCACGCCTGATGGCTTGCCAGGAGGCCACTGCCCTACTGACCCACTCCCTTCCCCACAGACTCGCCCCATTCGCCCATCCTGGCCCCTCGTGACCATCCCATCGCTCCAACCCCCCCTCCCCTCCCCCCCTGGTCGACAGGCAGACAGGTGCAGATTGGGGGCCCCAGAGGCTCGGGAGCGCCAGCGAGGGAGAGGCAGGGGAGACGAGGGCCCAGCCCTAGCCTCCTCTGCCCCCTGAGCTGGCCTCCAGGTGTCAGAGCAAGGCTCATCTCACTCTTGGAGATTGCCTGCGAGGGCGCGCCGGCAGCTAGCGCGGAACGCGGTTCCTGTGGGGAGCTCATGGAGCTTTCCTCGGGGGTGTCTACGGGCATGGTGATCGACGCACGCACGACGCACGACGCACGCACGGAGCACGGAGCCCTCGGGGCCCCCAGAGGGCCAGCCAGGGCAGCTCAGGGGGCAGTGGAGGCTGGGGCAGTGCCCCTGGCCTCTCCTGCCTCTCCCTCGCTCGCCTCGCTGGCCCTGGGTGCCCACCTGGCGGCCTCGGTGGTCTGTGGCTCAGTGGTGAGGGGGGGGGTCAGTACGAGCGAGGGCCAGTGCAGGCGAGTGCGTGCGGCGCGCGGCGCGCGCTCGGGGAAGGTCTGGGCCAGAGTGGTGTCAGCTCAGCCCCTGCCAGCAGGCAGGGGCTGAGGTTGGTTGTGCAGGCCCACCCAGGGGGTGTCTGCGATGGAGAGAGGGGGGCGCGAGGCCCCCATTGGCCTCCTACTTATAAAAGTAGTTGTGAAAACGCGGCGAAACTAACGTTAAACGTCGGTGCCCTCTCCGCGAGAATCGCGAAGAAGAACGGACGAGATGAAGGCAATCATCGAAGGAACCGCGAGAGGAATCGAAGCGAGGGGGGGGGACACAACGCGCGCGCGGGGGGAACGAACGACGGCCGGAGGAAACGAACCGCGCGCGGAGGAGCGCAGCCGAGCGAGAGGGCGCGCTCGAGTGGCTTGATGAAGGACAGACGAAAATCATTCCAGGATGTGGCCGCTCTCTGGACGTTGTCCGAGGCCAGGCCCTTGGGGAACTTGATCTCGGAAAGCTCTTTGCCCATTCGGACTTGGTGATGGAGGGTGCGGTCGAGGAAGAAGCGGCTCCGAGCCCACTTGGTCACGTGCTCCTTCTCGAAAAACACGCAACTAAGTGTATACTTGGTTGACCCATGGGGGGGCACGAGCCCCCCCCTCTCTCCACTCCTCCCCTGCCATGGGGGAGGCACCACCCATCCTCCTGGCATGCCTGATGGCTTGCCAGGAGGCCACTGCCCTGCTGACCCACTCTCTCACTCACAGGCACGCCTGATTCGCTCGTCCTGGCCAGTCGTGGCGAGCCCATTGCTCCAACCCCCCCTCCCCCCCTGGTCGACAGGCAGACAGGTGCAGCGTGGGGGCCCCTGAGGCTCGGGAGCGCCAGCGAGGGAGAGGCAGGGGAGGCCAGGGCCCAGCCCCAGCCTCCTCTGCCCCCTGAGCTGGCCTCCAGGAGCCTCCGGGGGTCGCCAGAGGGCAGCTGGAGGCCTGCCGCAGGCGCGCCATCGCGCGTGCCGCAGGAGAGGGGAGAGAGGGCGCGGAGAAGGGGGTGGGCGGAGCGAGAGCTCCGCTCACCGAAAAATTGGTAAGTCCCGCTCCTGTTTACAGGATAAGTCGGGACTGAAGCCGCCGCCCACTCGGAGACACACGAGGAAGGGGGGGAAAGATCACCGGGGGGTGGCGCGGGCCACCGGACCATATCTAAATCTAAAAAAAAAACTTCTTAATGTTCACTCCGCGCTCGCGGCCTTGCGACATTCTCCCGACAGCCACGCCCGCGTCCCTTAATACTCCCTTACACTCGCCTTGCGGCTCGTCCCCTCGTGCTCTACTTAGGGGCTCCATGTTCGGGGTTTCCAGTGGCAGGCGGCGTGTACCGGTCTCCGATGGTCGATTTCTCGGCCTCCTCTCGCTCCATCGGACGATCGGTTTTTCTTGCGGTCCTCGTGGTTGGTGGCACATGAGGGTGGGTTTGGGCCTGTGTTGCGCATTGGGCCTGTGACGTGGGATCATGAGTGCGCGGGGTGCGGCGTTTGTTGGAAGGTTAGGCTAGTTTTTCCGCCATGTCGAGAGCTTGTGCCACCAAGGTCAGGTTTGTGTTCATTGCGAGGGCACCTTTGGTGTTCACTATGAATATCGGGGCGCTAAGGTCCCGTGCGTCCTTGATCTTTGGCCTTCTGCCTCGGGAGGCTTGCTTGGTGCGCGCTAGCGAAGTTTTGTTCGAGGATTCGAGGCCGCGTACGAGGAATGTGAATCTGGTCAGGGTGCGTTCGATGACGGGGATGTGGTGAAAAGTGTAATTGTCATATTCGACCTTATAGAAGTCAGTTATTATAAATCTCCATGCTATCAAGTATAGGGTTCTGAGGCTATCGGGCGTCGGTGTGCTCGGGTATACGAACAGTTTGTCCTTCACTTCTTGTATCGCCGTCCTATTGTGTTCCGGGGTGAATCCTGCTGCTGCTTCTATAGTAGCAAAGATCTGTTTTGTGGCGGGGCATCTGGCCAGGTGGATCGAGCTCTCTTGATGTTTTCCGCATAGTCTGCATTTCTTCGTGGTCGCCATATTTAAGCGGTTTCGTGTTCCCAGTCTCCTGTGGGTGATGTGCTTGAAGTGTGGGTGTTTGTCTGTGTGTTTCAGTAGGGGCAAAGTGTATAGGCTGGCCACGTGTTTCCATTCTTCTTGGGTTAGGTCGATTTTTCGTGCCCATGCCTCACGTGCCGGTTGGGGCGTGTTGCCTAGGGTTTTCTCCTCTAGTGCTCGTGTTATGTCTGAAACTGTAACGCGGTCGAGTGGTGTTTTGTCGCCGAGCGTGTATTCATCCGCTAGTGGGTATTCCATATACTTCGGGCCTTTTAGCCCGTTTTCCCATCTAGCGGGGAGATGGTATTGTCCGGTTTCCTCTGGGGTTGCGACTCCCGCCAGGTCGGCTGGCTCACCTAGATAGTTTGTGCCGGTGTGGATCCATATGTTGTTCATCTTGGTGATGTAAGTTTCATTGTCGGACACCCTGATCTCTGGTGGGTTCTCGGCGCCTGCCTCCGTGTCACGCGTATTGTCATCGTTCGGCCCTGTCGGGCTGGTCACGGTTTCGAGATTGGGCTCCGCCTTGTCGAGGAGACTCGAGGCGTGTTGTACTATCGTCGTCCAGGAGTCCAGGAAGGTTACTTTGGTTATTTTGCTGCCCGCGTGCTCGAATATTTCCGGGAGGTCCCCACCCCCCGGTATCACTCGGACACTTGGCCCGTCAGGCATGGCGGGATTCCGGGACTGAGACGTTATGTCCAATTAGCTAGTGGGGTTGGCTAGGATATAACATTGATTATTATTATTATTGTAGAGAGAGGCTACCTCATTGGGGGACATGTTAAACAGTTGGTCCCATGAGGCTAGGATAACCTCTCGCTCAGAAACATCCCCGGCGAGGCTTGGATCGACGGGATGCCGCCGAGTCGCCGGATTTGGAAGCGAGCGGAGGCCCGCGACGGTGGGTGGAGGTTGGGGATCAGAAACAGGCTTGGCAGACGGGACAGGAACAGGCGTATTGGGTCTGGGCGGTACTATCATTATAACGAGTGTCGATTCGCGAATGCGACACGATCTACCGTACCTAGGAGAAAGCCGAGATACAGCCGTATTTACCGCATCTCGGGGAGTCGTGGGCCGTATCTCCCATGTAGGGTGTGTGCTGGGTGCTCGGTGCTCGGCCCATGGCCTCTGGCCTCTGTCTGGCTCTGGCCTCTAGCTAGGCCTGCATGCCATGAGCCATGAGCCATGAGCCATGAGAGCCAGAGAGCCATGAGCCATGAGCCATGAGCCATGAGCCATGTCAGATGTCAGGAGGGAGGGTGGTTCCTCCCCACAGCAGGGGAGGAGTGGAGAGACAGGGAGGCTCGTGCCCTCCCATGAGTGAACCAAGTATAAACTTAATTGCAATTTAGAGAGCCTTCCCCGGCCGGCGCAATCCCAGTCGTTTCAGTGTAGTAGTGAAGTATAAAAGTTCCGCATCTGTAACGTGCTCTGTATTTTTTTCTGAGGTCGTTTCGTCCTGCATTCGCTCGCTGGGGGTTGCTGCGACGACCGCCCCCTGCCCGTCGTCCCCTCCCCCGTCTCTCCCCGACTTGCCCCCAACTAGAGGGCGCTCCCCGTTCAGCAAGAGACACACGTAGCAACCGGAAGCGGGGGCGCACAGTCTCCGCGCCGCAATCTTCTGTCATCGGCCGAAACAGTGCCGAACACCTCAGGTTTCCTCGCTTCTCCTTCGCTCGCTCGCTTGCTCGCTGTCCCTTGCACTCTCCTCGCCCACTGCCCTGTCTCCTTCAATCCAAATGTACCACACGGGAGGCAAATCACGAAGGGTACGCGCGACCCAAACGAGCAACCCTGCATTTTCTATCGCGTTAGGTGCTCTCGCCTGGCTTACAGTCCTCGTCCCGGCGTGTCTTTGACGCCTGCGCTTGTAACTCGGTCGCGCAGGCTACTGCAAGGATGCCATGGGGTGTCACCTCATCATCAACAGCATTCCAATGGCCAGAAGTAGCGCCCGAGGCGAAAGTATCGCCGTGGGGTGACCTCTATCGTCAGCCCACCTTCCCAGCAGGCCACTATCGGAGGACCTCGGAGCAGATCGGTGCCATGCAAACCAACGCCACACTCACCATGCCTGCCGGCGCCAAGATGTCGCGCTCACCCACAATGACGCGCGTACGATACCTCGATGCGCCGATGCAATCTCTCGACGTCGATTCAAATGTTATCATGCGCAACGCCTCGCGTAGCACTTACAAGTTGGTGCCTGCCGAAGAGGAGATTTACCGGCGGGCTGAACTCGATTTCTTAACGAAGATGTACGGTACTTCACAGGTTGCCGCCCAGCACACGGCTGCATCTTCCGCCTTTGCGGCCCACTCGTTCAACGCTAGCCAGTCACGTCAGACCGCTATGAAAACGACGAATGCATCTGTTCAGAAGCCGATGCCAAGCGCGGCTCTTGGACAGCAAATGGTGAGCGTGTGCCAGTTCCCAAGTGCTCGCTTCATGTGAAGCTCACCGCCCGTAGTGATATTGCAATTCCTGGCCACAACGCATTGCGCTTTCTGTCCGCAGGTGCGCACCTTCACGCATTCAAAGATGCTCAGTTCATCGACCTCTGATCGCTTAAGCTCGATGCCCCTGCGCACTCAACTCCCTGACGAAGTGGATTTGGCTGCAGCAAGCCATCGCTCACGGTATTGGCGCTTGCGTGATCCTGATGGCACTTCTCGTGTGCTTGACACGGGCAAGGGCCTGGCAGCGCCACCCCCCGACCCAGCTGTGCCCACCCTGTTGCGTTTTCCAAAAACGGGGCGATTCGTGCGCAAGCCCAAGTCGGCGTATGCTTCAGATTTCACACATGCGGCTCTGGGAAGTATCCATTGAGTGCACGGAGGAGAGGGAGAGAGCTGTCTCGTGACTAGAGCGAATCGGATCTTTGTGGGATGTTTGCTCTGAGCTCGAGCTTCGATCAATGAGGCACTGCGTAGGGAGGAGGGTTGGTACGACCAGCATGTCCGTGGTGGCTCAAGGCGAGGAAAGTCCATAGGGTGTCCTCCATAGCAGACGTAGCATCGAGCTCGTGTTGGTTGAAAAAAAAACCTTTTAATATTCTCGCCTCGCGCGTGGCCTCTGGGTTAACTACTGTAGCCACGCCTAATACCTCTCGTCTCCCTCACTCCCCGCCTTACGGCAACTCCCTTCGTGCATTACATAGGGGTCCAGGTCGTGGGGGGGGACTAGGTCTGGGCGGGATGCACCGGCCCCCGGTGGAATGTGGAATGTTCCCGCCTTCCTCCTGTGCCGCTGGGTGGCCCGTTCCTTTTGTGTCATATCGTGCGTGCCACGGCGTTGGTGGCTTATCGCTCGCTAGTGGTGTTTTTGCTTTCGCGATTAAGCTCTTCGGGGGGAGGAGGCGTTTCGCGTTTCTCGACCTCTGGCGATCCTTTCGGCGAGGTCGAGTGCTTTCACCACAAGGCCGAGGTGAGTGAGCGCTCATTTTTAGTTTACCCTTGTCATCTTCTATAAAGATGAGAGTGCTGAGCTCTAGCGGGCTCTTGTGAGTTTTGGTTTCCTACGTACCCTGAGCCGCCGTGCGAGTGCGCACTAGGCTAAGAGTGTTCGGCGGGGCACGGCCTCTCACCAGGGACTAGGGTCGTGAACCTTACTAGCGTAGATTCTAGGACCGGTATATAGTGGTACTCATATGACTCAAATTCTACCTTGTAGATGTCCCTTGTTAATTATGTATTTCCACGATATTATGTAGAGAGTTTTCAAGCTGAGCTCGTGTTGGTTGACATGGGCGATTGATTGACTCGATGTGAGGCTCGTGCTTGTGCGACATGTAATATTGCTACAGCATGGGGCAAGTGGTAAATGATAATCCTTCTATTCTACTCTACCCATCGTATCTCCGCGACCGATTAGTACATGGAGGCCTGGAGGCCTTACTTTCGCCAACTCAACGGACTCGGCGAGAACCGCCCAAGGCATGGGGAGGCAAGAGGCAACCCTAGAAAAGGGTCTGTGGCTGGCGGAGTGGAGTGGTTGTGGCTGTGGCTGAGTCTTGTGATGATTCAAAGAATTGTTGATTGAGGTATGGGATGGGGCCCTCCAGGGGCGATCGTGCTCACGGAGGGCTGAGCACAAGGAGGACTAGACGTTGTGCACGACATGTGTGTGTAAGGATTCCCATAGGCTGATCCACGCGGCGCGGGTGATCGGCGGGGGGTCGTGGCGATTGTGCCACAGCGGCTGCGACTCCTTCCCTGGAAAGAAGCGAGCGGTTTATCTTCAGTGCCCTGCAAGTTTGTTAACGCGTCTTTCCAGAAAGCCCTCTTTTTCGACGGCTTTGACGATCACGCTTAGCGTGATCACGGAGGCCTGCGCTAGTCCCTCTGCTTCGACTACGACGTGTGCCGCGACGTCTTGGAGCGCCTCGTACAGCGCCTTTCGTGACGAGGATCCCTTCTTGTTTAGCTTGTCCCCGATGGATTCGATCTTGATGCGGACATTGACCTCAACGTTGTGCACCTTTATCGTGGTGTGCTCGCCGTAACGTTCCTTGAATTGTTGCATGCAGTCCTCGTTGACCGCGATGTGCCATGGGCCCCTTGAGGATCGGGCCCAGAAGTCGGGCTCGGGGTCAACTCCCTCGAGTTCTAGGAGCAGCTCGACGATGGCGGCGTAAACCGTCGCATGTCGTGTAAGGTGAAGTCGCCCTCTTGATGGAACGACAGGTCGTAGGAGGCGTCAGTGTCCATGAGGTTGTCTTCTTTATCCGAGTCTGGCTCCTGAGAGGCAAGCGCGGGCGGTATGGTGCTTAGCGTCGCGGGGTCCGAAGAGTAGGGAGGAGTGTGTTGCGCGTTTCTTGTGGCTGTGGCTTGCTCTTGGCTCCCAGCTGTCAGCCCCTCCTTGTCTTGCCAAGGGGGAAAGATGTCTGGGAGGAAGAAGGCTCTCTGGAGTTTCGCCAGATGCGTGCACGCCGTGCGCATGATGAGTGGCAATCACATGCGCGGGGTGGAAAGTTTCGTCAAGCGCACGCCGTGCGAATCCCCCCCGCGGGACTCCGTGCGTGCGCAAGGAAGTTTCCGCACACCGTCGTACCTAGGCATCCTGGCGTGGTTACAACATCCAGTACGGCAACGCGGATGGTAGGTCCGCTAGGACCATCTTAAGAGTGATATTGGCGAGATACCACCTATTATTAACGGCGAAGGTCGGTCTCTTTCAAAGGCTAAAAAAACAACGGGAGAACATGGGGCTACACGCCCCGAGCAGCAAACATATTCGGAAGATGATACGCTCTCTTTACACGGTGGACAAAGAGTTCAACCTAGAAACATCTATCTGAGGACCTCTTGCAGGCGGCGAGAGGTCTGGATATACGAAACATCAATTAGGGTAGCTAAACCTTTCTAGTAGGAACTTCAACGGATATTATGCGGAGATCTCACGTGATAATAAGACCTAAGGGGAGGAGATGCAAGCCGACGTTAGAGCGAAGGAGGAGCCACATTCTCCCGCCCCCTTCTCTCCAACTCCTGGCCGAAGCAGCGCGCGCGGCCTCCCCTGAACCAGCTTCTCCGCCAAAGAGGGAACTGGGGAAGGGGGAGGGGCTTGATAGGAGTAAAGGTGGGTAGTAGGGAGGTACACAAGCACACTGCCTCATGCCGCGTATGTAGCAGGGATTTTTAAGAAGATTTTTTTTTCCATATCACAAGGAGGCCAAAGCACGGCCCCCTGTGGCTTGAGGATGAGAGATGAGAGCGCGGCGCGGCGCGCCGCGCATCCTGTTACTTCATCACAAGTTAAAAGATACCAAAGGGGGCCACTGAACGCACAGGGCACACTAGCAGTATGGCTCACAAATCAAACGCACACAAGGGGGGGGTGCGGGGTGCGTGGGAGACTCACACAAGCGAACAAGGAGAGAAGGGGAGAGATCACGGCTCGACTCATGCGGCCCTCTCCACCTCCTCATCCCAATATAAGTTCTAGGGTGCACACCACGCAAAACCATCCGTGACAGTGGGACATGCGTATTTGGTATCGGGTGGGGTCCTCCATCCGGATGGATCGTCGAAAACGGGCACGCAGCGCGCCCGGCATCGGTTCGAAGTTGAGCTTTTCAAGCTTTTGCGATTTTAGCGTCTTTGGTCAGTTTTTGATTACGTTTTGTTGTGGGGGCCCTAGGGGGGGGGTCCGGGTCCTAATGGGCCCCGGATATGTGCTAGTTGGGTGTATTGGGAACTTTCTACCGAAAAAATCCTTAACTTTCCTCAATTCTGAGATGGTCATTTTTACCCCTAATAAAAAAACCTGTTTGACCGCCCTACTTTGCGAGACCAATCATAAGATCAGTCGTCACGCATGCGGTAGCTAGAATCTTCAGATTTTTAAGGCTAAGACTTAGAAGCATTACAGCCTCCTCATAGGCCTTCAGTGGA